>PVIY010013754.1:0-58332 GCA_004026745.1 Myrmecophaga tridactyla | reverse complement strand
TTCAGCACACTGCAGTAATGACATTCTTTTGTTCTTCGTCATGCAAAAACATTTTTAAAATTTGTACATTTAGTCACTATCATTATATACTTTTGGCATTCCTAGATTATACCATCTCAATCTTTATTGTCTATCTTTCTTTGTGATTTCATTTATGCCCCAGCCCTCCTCCCTCTATCATTCTCATATGCAGCTTCACTCAGTGTTTTAGCATAATTGTATTACTGTTAGGGGGTGTTTTTTGTTTTTAACCATAAGAAAAAATTACTTATATAATACATTTTAAAATTAATTTGTTTTTAGCATTTTCACAATTTAAATGATTGTCATTTTAGTTATTCTTAGTAGAAGCAAATCTCAGTGGAGTTGACCATAGTTTGGGAGTTAGCTAAATTACCATTTCCTGTGTTGGAAAGACCATCAGATTTCCAGAGAACAGACCTAATTTGAACATTAGTTTTTCTACTTATTTCATGAGGTCCTTGACACCTCCATTTCTTCTGTTTTAACTTTTTTTATTGTATAGTATAATATATGTACAAAGCAAAGAAATAAAAAAGCAATCGTTTTTAAAGCAGTCTTCAAAAAATGGTTATAGGATAGATCCCAGAGTTTGTCATGGGCTACCATAGATCCTCTCATATTTTTCCTTCTTGCTGCTCCAGAATATAGGAGGCTAGAGGGCTTAAGTACTTTTTTATCATCACAATCAAGTTTTTTCCTTCCTTTTTTTTTTTTGTGAACAATAACATATATACAAAGAATCTATAAATTTCCAAGCACAGCACCACAATTAGTTACAGAACATATTTCAGGCTTTGACATGGGTTGCAATTTCACAATTTTAGGTTTTTACTTCTAGCTGCTCTAAAATACTGGAGCCTCCATTTCTTCTTGTGTAATGCCTCCAGCGAAGGGTCAAAGGTAAAAGACATAATACAAGCAGAACACCTATAGAGTAGTTAGTGCCCTTCCATCATTTGGATTTCCCCCAAAGAACTAGTATTCCCATTCCTTTTGGAGGAGAATTCCATAACTTAGTGTCCTTCCTTTTACCTTTGTCAGAAGTGCAGAACTAGTTTTAAACTTTATTGTATAAGCCTACATAGAAAACAGTGTTGTAAACTTTGTTTCATTGTTCTTTTACCAATATTTTGTTTGTTGTGGACTCCTGTGGGAGAAAATGCAATGTAAAATTAAAAACCAGCTGTGCAGGGTACTTCTTAAATGGCAAAGTACTGAGGATACTTTCTGGCAGCGGAAGATTTAATCAACACAAATGCGGAGTAATTAATTGAAAGTTCCCCTTCACTTCCTTGTTTTCAGCTCTTACTCTTGTACCAAGAAGTAATCATTGTCAGCTGCTGAGTATGCATTCTATGTATTGATGTAAATGTATACTAGATAATTATCATTGCTTTCAACCGGGACTCTTACTGTTCTACAAAGTTCATGTTTCACTTAAGACAGAGGTTCCCAGACTTTCTTGGGTCATGGTGTGACCTTAGTGTGCCAATAATTTTTTCTTGGTGCCCTTAGGCTAAAAGGAAAACTATTTTTATTTCATTCTTAAATTAATGGGATATGTATGTTGGTAACTTCACATTCTGGAATCCAATTGGACACTGCCACCCTGATTTCCTAAACTGTTTAACATTAGTTTTTGTGCACTATATATGCTTTTATCACATAATACCAAAACCCAACTTTGTAAAAGATACAATGACTTCAGTGAAAGGAATGTGTGATCAATATTGAAACTGTGAATATAGAAGTCTCTTGAAAACTTGATATAGGTCTTTGGTGCCTCTGTGATTTGCTGTGCTACCCAGAGGCCTCAGGGCATTTTGGGAACCATAACGTAAGTTTCTCCTGTCAGTACACAGAGCCTTACTTGTGCTTTTTGTGGCTGCAGTTTTCCACAAATGGATACACCACAATATAACTATTAGATATAACTATTAGACATTGAAGTTATTGGGTGAAAGGGTATGTGAATTTAACATTTTTTGAACACCTGGTATTTATCTTTTTTGTTTTTGCCACTGTTACTAATGAGGTCCAGCGCCTTTGTGATCTTTGGCTTGTGTATTTCTTCTCTGACTTGCCTATTTAGATCCTTTGTTACACATATATAATATACTCCAGATGTTTCTTTTTATCCCTGATTACCATTTGTCTTTTGCCCTTGTTTATGGTTTTCTCATGTCATATACAAGTTTTAAATTTGAGGTCAAAGCAATTCACGCTTTCCTTTATGGCTTCTAGAGTTATTTTGTTTAAGCAGGCCTTTTCCATCATAAAATTGCATGTGTTATTATTATTATTTATTTATTTTTTTGCATGGGCAGGCACCGGGAATCAAACCCGGGTCTCCGGCATGGCAGGTGAGAACTCTGCCTGTTGAGCCACCAGGGCCCGCCCTTAACACGTGTTATTTTAAAACTTCCCTTACTGTCACTTTTGCTGTGGTTTAAGCTAGAAATCTGCTTTTGTTCTGCAAATCGAGAGGCCATTGTCCCATCAATAACTGGCCTATTGACTTGGAACATGTCTTTATCATAAACTAAACTCCTATACACATTAGTCTGCCACTGGGCTTTCTTCTGTCTATCTATATCTCCTTGTGACAACAGCATTGTTAATTAAGATAGCTGATCAGGATAAATGTCCCTTCTCTCCATTGTTCTTTTTTAAAAATATTACAGCTATTCTTGGAGTTTTTTTGCCTGTGAACTTTACAGTCAGCTTGTTTAGTTCTACAACCAACTAACCTCTACTGATATTTTGATTGGGACGACTTCAATCCAATCAAAAGAACTACTCTCTGGTCAGGTACTTTAGTAACAGAGAATTGCTGTCTAAGATCTAAGGTTGCAGTCCAGCGGTGAGTATGCCAAACAATTTGCTCACCCCATGCAAATCTAAGGATCTAACTCTGCCTGGGAACCGATGTTTATCCTTCCCACACTACCAAGAATGAACCTTTTATTCCCTCACAGTAAACTTTGTTCAGGTGAACTTTGGACTCAGATTTTATATGAACATTAACAAGTATTAAATAAAATGAAGCAAAAGCATGTGACTCTAGGTATCTATTTAATTATAAGTAGTCCTGTCTTACTGTCAACCAGAGAAAATGTTTGAGTAGTAATTAATTCTCTTATATTTCAGAGGGATCCTGCAGTTGGACAGAATGAATATTGTACCTGTGACAGCCGTCAACTTATGTGCAGATGGCCCTGAGAAAACCGAAAACCTTGAAGATAAAACATGTATTTAAGACATTATCTCAAATCATGAATTCTGAACTAGTCTGTTGGCTCTAAATTTGCCATTTGAGTATAATTTTCTTTAAATATTAAGAACCAGTTTATAAACTACAGAAAGTACTTAATTCCTAAGACTGCCTAAAACTTGACCTTTAAAGAGACATGTTATAGATCACCCCATTCTATAGCAGAGCTAGATGCTCAGATGATGAATTGTTAAGGAAAATTTAAACAAAGTGGAAGAGAAGATGTGAAGAGATTTTGAAATTACAAAAAAAAAAGGTGAGACAAAATGCCATGTACCAATAAGCCAATAACTTTTCAAGGTGCCTTTGTTAAGGAAATTATAGCCACTTAATCACTATAGTATCTAAGACTTTATGAAAAGCACTTTATGAAATTCTAATTTATAATTAGAAGTGTTAAAAGCTCAAGAATTTAACACTTATTTTTTTATTCAGTACAATGTGCCTTTATATCAAGTATGTGACTCAGTATAAAATCACCAAAGTGTATCATCATTTGATTGTATTCTGTTCGAAGACTACAAGAAATAGTGACATATTCCCATTCGAAAAATAAACTTTGGGGAGGTAAAAACTACAGTTTTGGTTAAAATTATGTAAAACTCTTGCCCATGTGAAAATTACATCTCTGTGACAATAGCTCCTTTCACTTACACTGCCTAAAACCAAGGTTCAGGTTCAGACCCATTAAGGAGCCCATCAGCATCCCAGTACCAGAATGGGCCCTTGGTTGTGTGGTTCCAAGTACAGTGCTCTTTGCCCATCAGCAGTGTTTGTCTCACTTTTAAACATCATCCATGCTGACATATATTTTACAGTATGATGTAGTACAGACTCCCAAGTGATGGATACTTTCTATTCTGTTCTGCATTTTTAAAAAATGTTGACTGCCAGTCACCGTTCTAAAAGCAATGCCCAAGAAAGTAGTGGCTTTAAAAAACAAACAAAAAAAGTTAGATTTAGACTAAATAAACATGTAGGGATGGGGGAAGGGTAACAGGGAGTAATGTTCCATTTTGCCTAGCTGTTTTTATTTAGTAATAATAAAGGCTCTGGCAAATATGGGTCCTGTCTGTATCTCAGTGAAACAGAATCTGTATCTCTATCTGTGTCTCTATGAAATAGAATAAATAATAGCATGCAGCATACAGTTTGATCCTAAAGTCACCCAGCTAGTATAATTTTCTTTATGTTCTTCCTCATTGCCTAAATTGCTAAAAAATACATCAGTTCTAAATGCAATTAATGACATCCATTAAGCATTAGGATGGTAGATTGCAGAGAAAGAAAAAATTTAGGCAGCTCTCTGGCCAGTTGGAGAGTACAGGCTTTGCAGTCTTGTTGTTTTCTCTTCTGTAGGAAGGAATGATTCCTATTTTGTTTTGTTCAAGTAATCATAAATGGATAGTCTACCTAAAATTTTATACCATTAACTATTATTGTATTTTGTTTTAATGGCTGAGGCTAGGCACTCAGCCAGGGAAATGAGTCAAATTAGAGTACAGTGAGCAGCACAAACTTAGAAATAACCTCCCTGCCTGTAACAGAGCCTCTTACACAGGCACAGGAGTCATGTGGGTTGTATTTTTTTTTTTAACTCTTTCTAAATGCCCAGTAAAATGAAGGGTCTTTAAAGCTCTCCTGGGAAGAAGGGGAAGCTACCATGACCAGGCGGGCAGGAGGGCATCTCGGACCTGAATCATGCTTCCACTGGCTATGTGTGTATGAATGTCCAGGAATTTTAATTCTATCCACTGGCACCTACAGAGCTAGAGCCAAGATGTTATACTTAGAAGTGCGTATAAAGACAGTATTTGAAGCTAAGTAATAGCATTTTTGTTGCAACATTTGTGGTCTGAAATAAAAATCAGGTAATGCCAAAGTAACACAGATTTGCATCTTTAAAAAAGTACCTTTATTTATCGTGAAATTTTAAAAAAATATAGCACTCAGTGCAATGAAAATACTACATTTAATTATTACTCAAACACTTAAGGCAGGTTTCTCACAGGTTACATGTGAGAATTTAGCATGATCCAAACTCAAATATCCATTTCTCATATCTTTCAATATCTGCAGCAGATACTGACTTAGAAACCTTTTTTAAAGCCATTTCAAAATCCTCCATAGTTGTAGGCATATGCATTTCTTCTCTCGAAAGATTTCGGATTTCTTCTGGGGTCAGACCTTCAATACGCCTTCTCATTGCCATCAAGGATGCATCCCTAGGTATTAAATTTTTTTTTAAAAAAAAAACACCTAAAATACACCTTTTCATTGTCATCAATGATGCATCCCTAGATATTAATTTTTTTTAATAAAAATTGCCTACACTGATATTTTGTTTAAATGAAAGAAAACCTGTGAATAGGAAATTTTTCAATGCATGAGTTGTAAAATTCTCTGTGATTTTTAGTACAGACACATATGTGGTATTACATAAAATCTTGTATCAGAATACAAAGCCTGTTCTGGACTGTTTTTTAGCAGTCATATCTTTCATAGTGAAATACAGACATTAAATTTAAATAACCAATACTAAGCATGAAGCCTAAGAAAAAGTAAAAGGGTATACAATAGGGAAGCTAGGAAGTGAATTTCAAGAACTCTTGCTAATAAGCATCTAAGCTAATACTTAGATTAGGAAAAACCTACTTGAAGTGGCAAGAGCAGAGACAGTCTCTCTGCCCCCACCCCCCACCCCGCCTTATATTGCTATTCCTATCACCTTATGTTTGCTGAAAATGAGACTGTATTATCCTTGGATATGCCACATAATGTTTTACAATCCTATTGTCTACATAACAATATAGGAAACAAATGCACCAACATTAATTTTTTTATTCAAGATAATTATTTTCTATTTTATACAAACTGTTCTAACCTTAGCTTCTTAAACATGGAGTTTTCAAATGAACTGGCTAGCTTTTGATGGACATAAAAGATATCCAGATATCTTACCAGCACCTGTTAACACTAACTTAAAACTAAAGTCTCTGATCACAGAGTGCAATCGGGTGGGGGTGGGGTCTTTATTTTTCTTCTGTTCTCGGCATTAAAAACTTTGTAATAGAAGTTTATACCCATACAAACCTATGCTTCCAAAATAACTCATACCTGCACACGTTGGTAATGTCTGCACCTGAATAACCTTCCATGTTTTCTGCTATATTTGCAAGGTCGACGTCATCAGCCAATTCTAGCTCACGTAGACTTATTCGTAATAGTTCCTCTCTGCCTTTTGCTAATGGTCAAAACAGAAATTTTGAAATATAAACCTTCAACTTAAACATAGTTTATCATTATTTCTCAAGTCTACTTTGTGTGTTGTTTTCTGATTCTCAGAGTCCATGTGCTTAAAGATTCAAGAGGCATTCCTTACTGCTGTTTTTATTTCCTAGAACCTCATGCTTTAGGCTCTAGATCTAGACAAACTCAAATGGCCAGAAACTGGTTAATGTAGGAAAAGATACCCAACATCTGTTTCTTAAGGTTTACTGGTAACAAAATTTGCAATTTCTACACACAAACACCTGAGAGTTAACATGAACTTTCAGAAAGGATTTAAATGAAGATACCTGATGGTAGTGGAATATAGATTCTTTTCTCAAGCCGTCGTCTTAAAGCTTCATCAATATCCCAGGGGAAATTAGTAGCCGCCAGAACCATAACCATCTTGGAAGGGTCATCATTTTCAGAAGCACCTCCAACACCTAAAAGAAGAGTAACGGAGGGGAAAAAACAATAATACAAAATAAAGCTCACATATTTCAGAACCACATATTTGGCACAACAATACAAAGTTGTATAGTCTTTGAAGTCTCTTAAAGACTTTTAAAGCTAACTGGTACATATATGAAGTAGACCATGAAGAAAGAGTTTTTATCATAAGCAAAAATGACTCAAGAGATCTAATTAAAAGATCAGCTCAGTTCAGCTACCTATCAGTTAAAAAAATTTTTCTAAACTATATATGTCCTTCTCTAAAGTCAATTTACATTTATTTCTATTTCACAACTGAAAGATAGGAGATCCCTTTATACAGCAAAGGGGTCTGTGAATAGCCATCATTTTGGGTGTCACCTCTGTCAGTGTATCAAATTTATCATTAATCAATCTTCAGGAACTAGCCAGGACTTCACTACTTGCTGCCCCTCTAGTAGAAGGGTGGTCTGGAAGGAGTCAGGAGCCCCCGCAGGACTGGGGCTAGTCCTGTGGTAACAATTCACCTACCACTCCCAGCCCCCCCACCCTGAGTCTGGTCATGTCCACACACCATCCATCTGAACGAGCAACTCAGCCTTCACCCTCCTGCTGGCTTCGTGCTCTTCAGATGTCCCTCTGCGACTGCAAATGGAATCTATTTCATCAATAAATATGGTGGCTGGAGAATAAAATCGAGCCTAAAGGAAGAAAACAAGCAACACAAGGTTTTTAAGTTAGCAATTAAAAAAAAGCTGAGGAACTTGGCATACTGGATACCTCTCCCTCTGACTCCAATGTTGGGGATGGAGGATAGAACTAAAACAGCTGGAATACAGCCTCTTATGCAGATTAAAATACAATTAATTATGACAGTTTTTTTTTTGTTCCACTCAATAATGTAACTGGCTATTTATTAATGAATGATAAATATAGGGTTATACAATCCACTACAAGGATGGATAACCACCATGGGAAAACATTAACAAATATAGGTAGTTATGTCTAGAACTATTTTGTTGGGAAAAACCATTACCTTAAATAAGATCATACACAGGCCCGCTAAGAAATTCTAATTAAATTGCCATTCTCTCCGTATGACTAATACAATTATATTTTTATCCTCTTAAGTAGTCAATTAGAAGAATACATTTATATGGCCCACATTTTTATTTCATTGAGATGAAACACACCACTGTGTACAATTCATTGTTTTTCAGTAACTTTATGATGTTGTGCAATCATCATCACTTCAATTCCAGAACATTGTCATCATCCTAAAAGGAAACCTTGTACCCAGTAGCAGTCACTCCTCATTCTTCCCTCCCCCATCAGCCCTGGGTAATCAATAATCTACTCTCTGCCTCTATGGATTTGCCTACTCTGGACACTTAATATAAATAGAATCATATCATACATGGTCTCTATGTCTATCTTGTTTTACTTAGTCTAATGATTTCAAGGTTCATCCATGCTGTAGCATGTATCAAAACTTCATTCCTTTTCAAGGCTGAATATTAGCAGCCACAAAAATAAATTTATAAAAATATGTTAATTTTTGTACCTTAAATGCATTTCTTCCTCAAATCCAAGAACAGGGAAGAATAATCTGATCCATTAAAGCTAGGCCTCAGACAAGTATTATCTACTAAACAATAAATAGCCATGTTAAGATTCATTCTTAAGTATCATTCTTCTTTTAGAATATTAAGGAAGTAATTTCTTATAGTATCTTAAAGAAAATTTGTTGTGAATCTTTTTTTTTTTTTCCATGGGTAGGCACCAGGAAATCGAACCCAGGTCTCTGGCATGACAGGCGACAATTCTGCCTGCTGAGCCACTGTCACACCACCCTGTTGTGAATCACTTTTACAATGTTCAAAGAAATCCCAAATTTACAGAATCACTGCATGGAAAGTTTGAACCTAAATGATGACAAAGATTCCTCAAAACAGAATTTGAATGAACAAACATCATTTTAAAGTTTATTCTCAAAATAAAAGTAAACTAAAAATTTAGTTTAGTTTAGGCAGGTGGATGTTAGAGACTTGAACATACAATTGTACCAAGTCTATCAATTCTTTCAGACCAAGAGGGTATAACCTAGTACAGTGCTGAGGCAACTGTGTTGTAACCACTGTACTTCCAAAATATAGAATTAGTTTTAGTCTGTCAACTTAAAAATGCTAATATTTAAATCTCACTTTTCTCTCCTAGTTAAAAATTTGAATTCTAAGTCATCTCTTCCCTCCAAATTTCATTTTTAATAAGGCTGTTATTTGGGTTTTAGGTTTTATGTGTATAAAAAAATTATACTGTGTTTTCAAGAACTGTAGAGCGTAATAATGAACTTATCCTTAAAGCATCCAAGAAAATTCTCAATTGAAATTCTAGCTAGGAACCATCTACCAACAGAATCTTCATGGACAAAATTAAGTTTCAATTTGTTTGCTGCTACTCCAAGAAACCCTTCTAAGCTGAGTTTTGCCAAACACTCAAGGTGTGTTAGACTGGTATATGGCACACGCAGAACTGGCTTTGGGTGAACTGAGAGAGTCAGGTGGAAATTTTTGTACTGGACACCATGTGTTTCTGCCTGCATAGCATCCTTTCTTCTGTTAAGAGAAGCCCTCTTTTATATTCATAAATTATCCCTCTCCCATTCTTATTCCACTATTTCGAAAAGAGGCCAAAGAGCTCCAGGGGTATGACAGTGGCCTGCCTACCAGGACATTCTAATACTAAACCATAAAGAAGGTTCAGACAGGGGCATGTGACCAAAGATAAGCAACTAAGAAGTGCTGATTCTCCCTGGGATTACTGCAAGATAGAGTAAGACTTCAGCTTCTGATGGCCATCTCGATCAACACTAAGGCCTGCCTAAAGCAAAGCCAGCCCAGAAGTACACAAATAAAGGTCAGCAAAAAAGCCTCCTGAGGACATCTGCACGGCTGGACCCAACTAGACCTATAAATCTAAAAAGTAACTTCTTTTGTTTAAGCTCATTTTGCTGGATTTCCAACACTTCAAAATGAGATTTCTCAATACTACAACAAAAACTATGTAATTAAGTAATTATTTGTATATGTTTGTTACTTTACCATACGGAAAAACCCTGGACAGATTTTCACAAATTTAAGTGGTCTTGTTTAAAATACAGGCCATGAAGCATGCTCAAAATTCCTCCTGAGGGATCCTAGGAAGAGGGGAGTGAGTCTCTCAAGAGAGAAACCATCCTCTACAGTTGTGTCAAAACCAAGGTATGGAAAGGTAGCACAATTACTCTGTGAGAGAATCCATGTGACAAACCAAAAAAGCAAGCTGTTTTCAAATATGAGCCCTAATCATCAGAACCATCAGTCAGTCACAAGCGGGCAGCAGAGCAAGGACACCTCAGGATGAGGAGGGAATTCTCTTACGATTGTTTATGATTTTCCCAAGCAACACCAGGGATGATATACCTTCATAAGCCCCTCTATAAAAAATAAACAGCATAAATTAGCACATAGTAAGAGGCTTCCTCCATGGAAGAAAATGATCATTTTTCTTAAATATAAAACAGTGTTAAAAAATAGAAAAAAATTCTTAAAAAGTAATAGTTGAGCCCTTATAAGTCAGCTCATTAAGCAATTTATATGTTCATTTTGCCTTCATAACATTACAAAAATAGGTCCTTTATGATTTATCCTCTTCTTAGAGATAAGAGGGTCAGAAAAGGAGAGTAATTTACCCACAGTTACCCAATTAGGAAAGTGGCAAGTGGGCTTTGAACCCAGGCCACGTGAGTGCACCGAACACATGCTATATTCAGCTTAATTCTTTAAAGGCTTAGTTATTCTAGAATATTGGCAATACATTTTTTTCTTCAAACAATGGGCATACTAATTTTTCAAAATGATCTAAGAAGTTCTCCATTAAATTGCAACTGTGCTAAGGAATAATAATAAGCTATGAGGTACATGTTAAAATTTGCATCCTGGTCTATAAGTCATCAAAATAGAAGGAGAAAGAAAAAGTGAACTGAAACAGAAGTCTTTCCAGAAAATGGAAAACCTGAAATAGTTTTTGTTGTTGTTTGCTGTTTTTTGTTTTTATATTATGGGCCTAGAAAGGAAGCTGTTAGCATGATCACCTAAGGCTTCATCCAGTATGATTAAAAAATTCAAGGCTTTATCACTATCTCCTGAGAAGCTTCTGGTTCTAATACTTCTGCCTGTACTATTTCTTCATTGAGGCAAGTGACCTAATCAGTGAAGCTTAAAGCCTGAAGTCTAAAAGCTGTTGAATTCAATCCAAACACTCTACTGGAACTTTTTTTCTTCTACTAGTACTTAGATGTGTGAAAGTGAAAGGAAAAAGAGATGAAAGTCAGAAGAACTTAATCCAAAGATCAAGTCATTAAACTCAAGGTATTTGGTGTGGTTAACAGACTGGATGTGAGCTAAGTTTCAAAACTGTTTATGATTTCCCTTTTCAGCCTTAATGCTATGATACTGTGGTTTAATTTCCTAGGGCTGCAGTTAACAAAGTACCACAAATGTGATGGCTTGAAACAACAGGAAATCTATTATCTCATAGTTCTGGAGGTTATATGCCTGAAATCAAGGTGTGAGCCGAGCCACATTCTCTCTGAAGGCTCCAGGAAAAGGATCTTTCCTGGCCTGTCTTAGATTAATCTGGTGCCCAATCAATCCCTGGTGTACCTCAGCTTGTAGGTACGTACATCACTCCAAGCTCTGGTCGCCTTCTTTGCCGTGTGTTTGTGTGTGTGTGTGTGTGTGTGTGCGTGTGTCTGTCTTTGTCCTGTCATTGGATTTAGGGCCCATCATACTCCAGTTTGACCTATTCTTAACTAATGACATCAGCCAAGATTATTTCCAAATAAGGACACATTCTGAAGTTATGAGTGGTCATGAATTTTGGAGGGACACAATTTGACCCACTACATACTACATTTTCCATATTATAACTACATCTATTTAGTTAAAAAGCATAATTTCAAAATCCTATAGCTAATGAGTAATGCTAATCCCATTAAAATGTTAGCATGTTCACAAACTAGCAGAGATGAGGGAATGAGACAAAGAAAACAAGTTATTCATGCTAGTAAAGGGTGTCAGCTTTCAAGTGAAATCATATACTCTGGACCAATATCATCTTGCTTAGCTATTCTACACACTGGAGATAGGTACAATCCACTATCTTCCCTTTCAGAGGAAAGAATCATTAAGAGTTGTCTCAAACATCCACCATTTCAAACAGAAGACGGACGAGCTTCTCAGACTCTCCTCTGTATTTGGAAGTAAGGGTTGATGAAGAGATGTTGAAGAATGTTGTCTTGCATTCTGTAGCTACAGCCTTAGCAAGGAGGGTCTTTCCTGTGCCAGGTGGGCCAACCATCAACACTCCCTGTTGGGGACAGAGTAAGCAAAGAAAAGATTTATCATAAGCTGGGATTATTTGTTCTAATTCACAAGAATGTCATTACCAAATATCAAATTTCAACCAACTTAAATGCCACTGAAAGATAAACAGAAGGAGATGATTTACTTTTACCAATATTAAAATTCTGGAACACAGAGATGAAAAAAAAAAAGTAGTTTATAAGATCAATATCCTAATCTAGGCACCACTAATATTCCCTGCTAGTCTCTTTCCCTGAATTAGGATTTTTTTAAATATATAGTTGTACACAAACAATATCTACAATTCTGTATCACATTTGTCATTAACACTGAAAGGATTTTATAAATATTAGTGAGTGCAAAGTAAGCCATTAACATACATTTTCTAAATTCAAGAAAGGTTTTCTGATAGGCTCTTTTCAGATCAATGTATGACTTTCAAAAGCACTCATCTTTGGTTTAACTCTGGTACTCGGTTAACACTTGTACCTAGAATATAGGGAAAATGTCTTGATATGAAAACATTAACAGTATTCCTATTCCTAACCTGAACCCTAACCCTATACTACAAATATATGAAGGTAAACAGTACAGCATTTCCAAGATTTAAATAGAAAAAAGTACTTCTCAGAGTCCTGTTTAGTACATGTATTTTGTAACCTTAAGGTAAAGAACCTGCCATATTTTTTCTTTTTTTTTAAACTGAAAACATGGCACATATTCTTCATTAAATTCTTAAGAACAATTCCAAAAAACACAGGATACAAATGCAGACACACAAAATGGCGTTTTTGGACAGGCTATCTAGTTCATAGTTGCAAATACATTCCCATTCTAAATTTGCTGTGTATCCAACTTTCAAAGGACATACTGCATCTATTTCTTATTCCACAGATCTTGTAATAGCTTGTGGCCTAAAGCAAAAGTATGAATAACTTAACACATACTTTTTAAATTTAAAATGTTCTTTACCTATACTACCCTCTCTCCATACCTCCTCCAATACAGATCAACAGTAGCTCTGTATAGCAATACACTTGCCATTCACTTGATAATACCATAATACTAATAAACTTACTTTCCATGGTCTTCTGATGCCCTTAAAGAATTCTGGCATCCACATGGGTAACACCACAGCTTCCTTAAGCAACTTTTTAGCTTCCACTAAATCAGCAATATCATCCCTGAAAGAGAAGGTATTTTTTCAACAATCCCTCAGATTATATGTTTAACTTCCTGAGATGCCGTAGAAGCACAGGATTTAATACTGCTGACAACACCAAGCTACGAACAGGTACTGGTGACTGAACACACAAGGCTGAGGCCTATCATGTCTACCAGTACACACAAAGAATATCATCTGAGTCACAAATCCTGGGAGGGAGGATTGGCTCAGGAGAACACAGGCCTATAAGCCCCCTTGTCAGGATGATCACTGCCATCTCATAAGTTCCTGTTCTGATGCTCCTTCAATCAACTCCACGATTTAGAAACAGGGAGTCCATTAGAAAGGGATATAGGAAAAAAGTGCATAGAGCAAAGTTCTAACATTGTTGCTTTGTCCTAATTCTATTAAGAGAAGACACCAAGGCAAAAGGGTATCATAGATATTACACTGAAGTCATCCTAATTACCAGTACTGCTACCGCTACTACTGGTACACATGGCATGCTTCATTATGAAAAGAACATCTTTTATTGTACAAATACATATTCATTGGATAAATATCGAATAACAAAAATTATTTTCAAAAGTTCATCTAAAACCACACAATAATCCTTACGGTTTTAAAAGAAAATAATGCAGTTTGGCAGTTCCTTGGGAAGCTAAATATAGAATTACCATATGATGCAACAGTCCCATTACTAGTTAAATAATTGGAGGAACTGAAGGCAAGGACAGTAACAGACATTTGCACACTGATGTTTATAGCAGAAATAGTCACAACTGCCAAGAGGTAGAAAAAGCCCAAATGTTCATCAATGGATGAGTGGATAAACAAACTGTGGTATATACATACGATGGAATAGGACACAGCAGTAAGACAGAATAAAGCCAGAAAAAAATGGACAAATAATGTATGGTCTCACTAATATAAACTAACTATAATGAGCAAACTCTGAGAATTGAATTCGAGGTCAAAGGTTATCAGGGGATAAAAAGGGGGCAGAATTGGGCAATCAATGAGTAAGAAGTACAAAACATTTAAATAAGGCTCACTGTAAAGGTTCCTAGACTGTAAGCTCTTACAGCACCCCTATCTATTCCTGAATTTTAACTGTTATTTCTAAATTCTGAGATGCTGTCCTTTTTGTGTATAACCTGGTAGTTCCTTGGAACATCAGGTATCTGTGGGACACCTGAGACTCAGAATGAGAGTTCAGCAGCTCTGAAAGTCAGCATTACTCCATACAGCAACTGTTAAAGAAGCTGAAAAAGAGATCAGACTACAATTAAGAGATATGTATGTAATAGACCTGATTAGGACTATGATAAAACAGAACCCAGAGTGAAGGATGACACTGTCTGTATTTTAAAATTTCAACCTCTGAGGGAGACCAAAAGAGGAGATGTTTATTTGGTCCAAATTTAAATTTTCAATAGCACAATATCTAGTATAACGTGTCTGGTCAGTTTATTTAAACACCCTAACTACCTGGAACCTAGAATAGGGAATGAGATCTTATTCTGTACAGCTTAATGTAATTCTAGGATATATTCCAGAGTATTTGGGGCAGAAAACAAAAAGTATTTGCAAAGTCCCCTTGAGGGACTAGGGAAAAATGTGGATCTATTATACTTCCCCACCTGGGGAAACCCTGCTACTGTCTCAGGACTCCCAATTTAAAAAGCCAAGCCCTTGATCTTGAGGTTTGCCCATATGAAACTTATTTTTACAACGGTGAAACTAGGCTTGCTTGTGTGCAATTATTCCTAACAGTCACCCCCAAAGAGCTTCTTCTGTTGCTCATATGTGGCCTCTCTCTTTAAGCCAACTCTGTAAGTAAACATACTACATTCCCCACCAAGTGGGCCAAGACTCCCAGGAGTGTAAGTCTTCCTGGCAATTTGGGACATTACTCCCAGGGATAAGCCTGATCCTGGCATCGTGGGATTGAGAAAGCCTTCTTGACCAAAAGAGGGGGAAGAAACAGAACAAAATAAAGTTTCAGTGGCTAAGAGATTTCAAATGGAATTGAGAGGTCATTCCGCAAGTCTCTTATGCAAACTTTAGCCAATATTTCAAACTAGCACAGTATGCCATGCCCCAACCAACAGTATTTCTGAAAACCCAAAGGAGTACCCTGGGCTCTACCTACATCCCTATAAAAGCTTTTCTTAGTAAGTTTATTTCCTCAGAAACTTAGGGCTTCCAGATAAATCCTGAAACCCAGAGGTACCAGTCTCACCAAGAGCAATAACCACGTTCATTCCTTTATCCGAGAAGATCAATACCCCTTTCCAACATGAAGAAGTTAAAATGATCAATACCCAGATATCCCTGAAGACTTACAGAAAGATCAAATCAGAGGAAGGACGTGTAACGGAAATTAGCATTTAACAAATGACTTCGACTACTGGTCATTATATAGATATTTCTTTTTAGAATCCAGTGTTTAGAATAACCAAAAGGAAATACCTGAAATTGTTGAACTGTAATCCAGCAAATCCGATCTTTGATAATGATTGTATAATTGTATTGCCAAAAAAAAAGTTGCCCATGTTTGTATGGCTCTAATTCTGGATGTTTTGTGCTGTTCAACTGATATATATATATATATAGATATATATATAGATATATATGCAATACCACATGGTCTTAGTTAACCTACTTCTATTGTAAGTCTTAAAGTTGGGTAGATTGCAATACTGATGGTGAATAAGAGGGAGGGGTAAGGGGTATGGGACATTTGGGGTTTTCTTTCTTCTTGTAATTTTGTTTTCTGGAGCATTACAAATGTTCTAAAAATGATCATGGTGATGAATACACAACAACCATGTGATGATATTCATGTATCTCATATTATGAACCAATGACTATATACTTTGGATAGACTGTACAGTGTGTGAAGATATCATAAAAATTTTTTAAAAAGATGTATTAAGATATATCCAAATTTGTGAGAAAGCTTTTATAATTTGTTGTGATAGGTTATAATTCTGTAAGTAGACGTAACATTAAATAAATTTAAGAACCAGTGCTCTAAAGGGGGCAAAAAGCAACATCTTTAGATAATAAGCAATATACGTGCATAAAAATCATTGGTTCTTCATCATGAGAAGATACTGTAAACAGAGGAAGACATTTTTCTTACCATCTTTGTACCTAAAAAGTAAGGTCTCAGACATGCCTGGGTAAGCCTCGCCCAGAATACAGTCTTCTACCCTGGGTTATGCCAATGCAGGAGGCAACTAGTTCTGTCCCCAACTCTGATCTTTGGTGTGTGCCCACATGTGCCCCATTTCCAGTTCAAAAAGCATCATCAGCACCCAATTATTTTGATGTGATATAACTTACCATCGAATATTGGGATTCTGAGAAATGATATCTCTCTCCAAAGCTTCAACTAAATCCTTATCATATCCAGTAGAGTCAAATTTGTTTGTTTCTGGTTCTGTAACTGCAGCAGGTGACTTGTTCTACATCAGGAGAAAAAAATTAAAAGTTTCTGATTGATTAAAAAAGTATATTTTGTTTCTGTGAGTCAGAAACAAAGACTGAAATCATATTATTTTTTAAAAAGCTAAAATAATAACCCAAAGTTATATTTAATAGATATCACCTTATTAGTTAAAGTGTAATGGAGAGGCCGGAGGGAACTGCCTGAAAATGTGGAGCTGGGTTCCAGTAGCCATGTTTCTTGATGATGATTGTATAATGATATAGCTTTCACAATGTGACTGTGTGATTGTGAAAACCTTGTGTCTGATGCTCCTTTTATCTACCTTATGGACAGATGAGTAAAGCATATGGATTAAAAATAAATAAATAATAGGGGAAACAAATGTTAAAATAAAGTAGATTGAAATACTAGTGATCAATGAAAGGGAGGGGTAAGGGGTATGATATGTATGAATTTTTCTGTTGTCTTTTTCTTTTTCTGAATTGATGCAAATGTTCTAAGAAATGATCATGATGATGAATATACAACTATGTGATGATATTGTGAATTACTGATTATATATGTAGAATGGAATGATCATATGGTAAGAATGTTTGTGTTTCTATGTTGGTATATTTAATAAATAATATAAATTAAAAATAAATAAATAAATAATATGGGTAACAAATGTTAAAATAAATTGAATAGACTGAAATACTAGTGATCAATGAAAAGGGTATAGAAAAAAATAAGGGGAACAAAAGTTAAAATACATTGGGTAGAAGGACATATTAGTGGTTAATGAGAGGGAGGAGTAAGGGGTATGGTATGTATGAGTTTTTTCTTTTTATTTCTTTTTCTGGAGTGATTCAAATGTCCTAAAAAATGATCATGGTGATGAATATACACAGAAGTAGACAGATCAGCTAGAGAATTAGAAATCTAAACAAGGACAAAGTGGTGAGTTCCTGAGTTTTCTTTTTCCCTCATATCCTAGACTGGGATCTGAAGAAACCAGCAACTCCCCAAAACTAATAGGAACAAAGCCCAATGAAAGTTGGCTCTCTACCCAAAGGAGGAAAAAAGGGGCAGCCTAGCAAGACAGAAAATTCTGACACAATAATTGCTCTGCTGTAGCCAACCACACAGAAAAAAACTGTGGCCCCACTCCCATCCATGCCAGCAAATGCCACTCTTGCAAGGCTATAATCGAGAGCCTAAACCTCCTCCAGGGTGTTAACAGAGATGCAACTTTTATCCTTCCTGATAGGTAACAAAGCACGCCCAATCACTGAAGACCACAGGAGAGCCTGTAATTCTGCCCCCCCACCCCCCCACCAGTAATGAGGCACACTTTCCCTCCCCAGTGGATGGTGTCAGACAATAGGGAAAACCAATGAAATAAAGAGCCTGCTCTTCAAAAAATTCAAAAAAATTGAGAAACTTCTAGCAAGACTGAAAAGAAAAAAATGAGGAAAGACACATTACAAACACCAATAATGATATAGGGATGTCACTCCAGACCCTACACACATTAAAGGATAGTAAGGGAATACTACAAAAATTATACATAAATAAATCTGACAACTTAGACAATACTGATCACTTCCTTGAAAAACAAAAACTACAAAAGCTCAACCCAATATGAAATCATCTGAATAGCTCTGTAAATATTAAAGAAAATGAACCTGTGATTTTCATACTCTCTAAAGGCCCACAGATCTATGGCCAATTGATTTTCAACAAGGATGCCAAGTACGTTAAATAGAGAAAGAATAGTCTCTTCAACAAATGGTGCTGGGAAGATTGTATATGTAGAATGGAATGATATATTAATGTTCTTTTGTTAAGTTTTTTAATTAATAAAAAAGTTAAAAAAAATTAAGAAATAAAATAAGAAAATATAAAACATGCTCACTTTCTGTTTAACTTCAAAAAAAAAATGGTGCAGGGAAAATTGAATTTCCACATATAAAAGAATGAAGCTGAACTTCTTCAGTCTGCATATAAAAATTAATTCAAAATTAATTTAAAGTGGATCAAAACCTAAGTAAGAGAGTTAAAACTAAAAAACTCTTAGCAGAAAACACAGGGTAAATCGTTAAGACCTTGGATCATGATATGACACAAAAATCACAAACAACAAAAAAAAAAAGGTAGATGAAATGGACATCAAAATAAAAAACTTTTGGGCATTAAAAGACGTTACAAAGAAAGTGAAAAGATGACCTTCAGAATAGAAGAAAACAGTTGCAAAGCATATATCTGATAAGGGTTTAATATTAAGAACATGTAAAGAATTTCTACAACATGACAACAAAAAGACAGCAATCCAATTAAAAAATAGGCATGGGACTTGAATACATATTTCTCCAGAGAAGATAAATGTTTAATATCATTAATCACTAGGGAAAATAATGGAAAATAAGTGTTGGAAAGGATGTGGAGAAATTATAACACTTGTGCATGGCTGGTGGGAATGTAAAATGGTAAAGCTATTGTGGCAAACAGTTTGGTGTTCCTCACAAAGTTACACAGAATTACCATAAAACCTAGCAATTCTACTTCTTAGGTATATGCCCCAAATAACTGAATACAAGGACTCCAATAGATACTTGTTTATCAATGTTCATATCAGCATTATTCACAATTGCCAAAAGGTGTCCATCCACAGACGAATCATTAAGATAAATGAACTAAAAATACAGGTTAGAATATTACTTAATCATAAAAAGGAATGAAGTTCTGGTACATAATACCACATGGATGAAACCTGAAAACATAATGCTAAGAATGAAGTAAGCTAGTCACAAGAGGACAAATAATTGTATTTCCCCACTGTTACGAAATACCTAGAATAAGCAAATTCACAGAACCTGACAATAGATTAAAGGTTCTAAATCTTTGGAGGGACAAATGAGAGTTATTTAATGGGTCCAGAGTTTCTGTTTTGGGCAATGAAAAGTTTTAGAAATGGATGGTTGTGATGGTTGCACAATATTGTGAGCATAACTAATGCAACTGAATTGTACACTCTAAAATGGTTAAAATGGCAAATTTTATGTTTTATTTTACCATGATAAAATTTTGTAAATGTGTACTAATAAATTATATAATATTGAATATTTGAAATCTCCTCAATACATAATACTTTATAGGTGTCTTTTTTAAAGTTGAACTTTTAATTTTGTGATAAATGCAAATTCACATGCAGTTATAAAAATACAGAGATCCTGAGTATCATTTTTCCAGTTTCTCATAAAGGTTACATCTTGCAGGATGTACCGCAGTATCACACCCAGAATACTGACATTAATATAGAACAGTTCCATCATAACAAGAATCCCCAAAGTTGTCATTTTATAGATATAGCAACTTCCCATCCATTTGACATCCTCCTTAACCACTGGAAAACACTAGCCTGCTTTCCAGCCTATAATTTTGTCACTATGAAGAATGTTATATAAATGGAATCATACCATATGTAACCTTTCAGACTGTCTTTCACTCAGCATGATTCACTGGGTTCCAGGTTGTTGCACATACCAGTAGTCTGTTCCTTTTTATTGTTGAGTATTATCCCATGTCAAGGATCTGTCACAGTTTCTTTAGATTGTGTAGATTTCAGCATATGTCCTATACATGTTTTGTTAGATTTATACCTAAGTATTCATTTTTTTGAGCAATCATAAATGGTATTGTGTTTTTAAGCTTGATGTCTACATATTCATTGTGAATGTATCCTTCCACCTTGCTGAATTCACTTATTATTTCTATGAGCTTGGTTGTAGATTCCTTGGGATTTTCTATGTAGACAAATCATGTTACCTGCAAAAAGGGACAAATTTATTTCTTCCTTTCATATCTGTATGTCTTTTATTTTCTTTTCTTGCCTTTTTGTGTTAGGTGGAACTTTCAGAACTATAGTGAAAGTGGTGAAAACAGACATCCCTGCTTTGTTCCCATTATCTGGGGGAAAGTATATTGTATTTCATCACTAAGAATGTTAGTTGTAAGTTTTTTGTAAATGTTCTTTATCAAGTTAAGCAATTTCCTCTCTATTCCTACTTTTCTGAGAGTTTTTATGGGTGTTAAATTTTGTCATGTTTTTCCTTCAACAACTGACATGCTCATGTGATTTTTTTTTCCCTCTTTAGCCTATTAATATAATGAACTGCAATGATCAATTTTCAAATATGAAACCAACCTTGCAGCTCTGGAATAAAACCCATTCTGTCCACTCTGTTGGCAAGGTCACTTCCCCCGAGGGTCAGACTCCTTCCTTTCTGACTCCATATCACCAACACCCCATGGTCCTGGGCACACCCTGGCCAGGAATTACTTCATCATTTACTAGCTCTCATGACAACAACCGTCCTGCCTTACTTCAGCTGAGGGAAGGGGGAAAACATAGATCTTGATTACTAAGCACTATCAATCTCTTGATCACTAAAAAGCTTTATTTGTAGAAATGGCAGAGAAAATACTGTGGAATGATAAAAATTTAAGTGCTATACACTCCAAAATAAATGCACACACCCAAATGCACATCATGTGCACAACCAAATGTATTCGAGAACATTTAATTTCTAGAAGAGTAACTAAAGAAAGTGAAAATAAGATTTTGTTCCCAGCCCTATCATACATTTATTAGCAGACTTTTTTGTCCTCAGAATTCAACTATTTTGGGTATATATCTAGAACTGAGAGGTCATATGGTAATTCTGCTTAACTCTTTGAGGAAATGCCAAACTTTTACACAGCAGCTGCACTATCTTATATTCCTGCCAGCCGTGCACAATAATAAGCGAAATAATATGACCCCTATCCTCACAGGGATTCTATTATGTCTCAATCAGGTTGCAATTTCTATCTACTGCCTACAATCCAGAGTCACATTTGGCTTTCTTTGAAGATCTAGCCCAGCCCTACAATTCCACATGTTTCTCTTCTTCCTGACCACATCTAGTACCCCAAAACACACTCATTATCACCCTAATCAGAACACAATCTTCATCCTACTCACTTGTCTCTGTGCTCATATTTCCTTTTCTCTATGCCATTTAAACAGAATGGACCAATTTAACAAAGAAAGATTGTCAGAATGTATTGATAATTAAAAAGAACAGGCTACTTTATAATTCCACTTATGGTAAGAAAAAGAAATCATGCATAGAGATGATGATGGGCCAGGGCATCCTTGGTATTGACAGACTCCACCAGACTAGACTCACTTACTTCCTTTCAGGTAAGACAGAACAACCCTTAGGAAAGTGCGGTGATGTAGGACTACAGGACTATCTGGTAAGAGAGACTCAGAGTCAACTGGCCAGATTTATAGGAGGAAGTGAACCTGGGGACAGGGGAAGTAGGGCTCTTGGTACAAAACCAGGAGCTAACAAGGAAGGCGGTTGGTTAAAGATTTGACTTTGCTTGTAACTGCATGAGGTTTCACCCAGAATTTTCAAACTAGGTTGTATGTACAAGAAAGAGCTTGAAGGAAGGGCTGATGTAAAGTTTTAGAAAGAGAGGATAGAAACAGCATGGGAGCTTTCTATTTTGCTATCGTCAATGCCTATTTTGCCCAGGTAGTATGGAGGATGCTCTTTTGGCACAATCCAGACAAATTACCCTGTATTTTACTATATCTCAGGCAGTGGACATGTACCTTGGACTGGGAGGGGGTGGGAAGAAGCTTGGGGAGAGCAGAAGGAGAATAGGTGGAAATAGGAAATAATACTGAGTTCTTAGATTCCTATAACCTTCTTACTAGTAAGGCAGTGTAAGCCTTCCAAAAATATCCATTAGCACCAAAATCTTGGTTTTAAATACTGTTCTCCAACTAAAAGGAATCAGGGCTCCCTGGAAACCTGGGAAATTCCAGGAACAGAATAGGGGAAATACACAATAAGCCTGAAACATCCTACTGTGCCAGAAAATGAAGTGCACTCAGAAAATGATGGGGAAATGTAAAAAAGTAATAACCTGTAGCTTCAAGGGATACTCACTCCTCAAATCTGGGACAATGTAAGCGTCAAAATAATGATCATAACAGATTATAACTCAATGACTAAAATAAGATAAATAAGTCCATACAGATAAAAATAAATAGAAAAAAGGCAGATCTTTTCCTTAAAAGACAATGCCAATTAATTAATGTCAAAGAAATAATGGCATTAGAAAATCATGAGTTTGGCATCACTGTAGTAATACCAGGTTTGGGCCAAGAATCATCACTGGATGCTAAAATGAGTAGGTACAAGTTTGGTAAGAAACAGGATATATACCCAATATCAAAGTATCTCCCTATAGCAATGTTCTCCAGAAGGCAGTGTATGCTCTGAATCAGCATCCACTATATGGTGCTTTTTCTCCTGTAGCCAGGATTCATGAATCCAGGAATCAAAGGGTGGTAATGGGAGTGGCACCACTCAAAACCACCCCTAGTGATCCACTAGGAAAATTTTTGCTTCCTTCCCTGAAACTTTAACCTCTGCTGGTCTATAGGTTTTAGTTCCAAAAGGAGGAGGACTCCTACCAGGAGACACAACAATGATTCCACTGAATTAGAAGTTAAGACTGCCACCTGGCCACTTTAGGCTTCTCGTGCCACTGAATCAAGAGGCACGAAAGGGGACCACTGTTCTGTCTGGGGCAATTGATCCGGACTATCAAGGGGGAAAAGGACTGCAACTACACAATGAAAGTGAAGAGTTTTCCTGGAATACAGGAGATCCCCTAGGTGTCTCTTAGTACTACCATGCCCTGTGATTAAAGTCAATGGATAACTGCAACACCCAATCCAGGCAGGACTACCAATGGTTCAGAAACTTCAGGAATGAAGGTTTGGGCCACCCCACCTGGCAAAGAACCACGGCCAGGTGAAGTGCTTGCTGAGGGTAAAGGGACCATGGAATGAGTAGCAGAAGAAGGTAGTGATAAATATGAACTATAACCATGTGGTCAGTTACAGAAATGAGGACTGTGAGTGTATGAATACTGTCTCCCTGTTTTATTATGAGTATGTTTGCACTTGTACATAAGCAAATACCTTGCTTTCCTCTTATCATATGACGGAGATTATATTGTTCATAGGATATGAAGTTTAAGAGTGAATGTTACCTAAGAACTTGCATACTATTCTGGACAGTGTAGTGTGTTTCTGGTTGTACGCAGGACAGTTGAGTATTGTGAGGCAAAACATATGTCTGTTATTATATTCTATTAGGAAATTCAGCATGTTTCAAGTTGATGTGTACAGTTGTCAAGTTGACAAGGGGTGGACTGTGATGGTTAGGTTCTGGTGTCAACTTGGCCAAGTGATTATGCCCAGCTGTCTGGTCAGGCAAGCACTGGCCTGACTGATGCTGCAAGGTTTTTATGTGGCTGTTTGATAAGCTGATAAGCCTGATGTATTAAATCATCAGTCAGGTGATTACATGTGTAGCTGATTATAACTGCAATCAACTAAGGCATGTCTCCCACAACAAGACAATCCAATCAGTGCAAGGCTTTTAGAAGGCATACTTTTTCACAGCTTCTTCAGTCAGAGAGCCTCTCCTGTAGAGTTCATCCAGGCCCTTCATTGGAGCTGCCAGCTTCACAGCCTGCCCTATAGATTTCGGTCTCTCCCATTCCCAAGGTTGTGTGAGACAGCTTGATAAATTTCATATTTAGAGATCTTTCCTGTTGGTTCTGTTTCTTCAGAGAATCCTGACATACATTTAGTTTATGGTATATTGGGGTGGCTAGAGGGAAATACCTGAAACTGGTGAACTGTATTCCTGTAGTCCTGGTTCTTGAATCCAACCATATAACTACACAGCTTTTATAATGTGATCGTATGATTGTGTAAACCTTACGTCTGATGCTCCCTTTTTCCAGGATATGGACAGATGAATTAAAAATAAGGACAAAAAAATAAATAACAGGGGAAGATAAGGAGTAAAAAAATTAGGGAGACTGCAGTACTAGCGGTCAATGAGAGGGAAAGGTAAGGTGTACAGGATGTATGGAGTTTTCCTTTTTTCTCTTTAGTTCTTTTTCTGGAGTAAGGCAAATGTTCTAAAAATGATCATGGTGATGAATACACAACTGTGATTATATTGTTAGCTACTGATTGTACACTTTGAATAGACAGTATGTGTGACAATATCTCCATAAAATACTAAAAAAAAAAAAGTACCTCCCTTCAAATTATTATGAGGGGACAAATAGTAACTCTATAGTGGAGAAACCCTGTGGACAGACATTGAACCAAGTGATCCAATTTATCATCAGACAAGGAACAAATAGGCATCAAGTTCCTCCTCATATGATACACTGGCATTATAGAACAAAACATCATTTCAGTGGTATTCCTGCCAAGAATGCATAACCTTAATCTAATCATGAGGAAATATCATACCAACTAAAACTGAGGAACATTCTATAAAATGACTGGCCTGTACACTTCAAAAATGTGAGGTCAAGAAAGACAAAAGAAAGGATGAGGAAATGTTCAGATCAAAAGGAAGAAAAAGAAACATGGCAAGTAAATGCCATGTGTGATACTGGCCTGGGAAAAAAAATAATAGTTGTAAGTGACATGATTGGGGCAATTAATGAAATTTGATTAAGGTCTTTGGATTACATAATAGTACTCTACCAACATAAAATTCACTTCTTTAAAGAGATTACTGTGTTTATATTAAATGAAGTCCTAGAATTTGGGAAATATCCTCTTAAGAATCTCAAGGTAAAGGACCCTGATATCTACAACTTACTCTCAATGGCTCAGAGCAAAAAAAAAGTATTCAGAGAGGGCAAATGATGTAGCCAAAGGGGCAAAATATAAAATACTGTAAAACTGCCCTTATACTATTCTTTACTACTCTCGCAACATTGCTGTGAGTTTGAAATTATGTCAAAATAAAGTTAGAAAAAACCACCCAAAATATTTGTTGAATGGAGAATGGGAAAATATCCAGCCGAGGTGGAGCACCACTATACTTTTACTATTGCTCTGGCAAATGGTTAATGACTACAACTTACTGAAATTTGTACGGTATTCAATGTTAAGGTTGATGAATATTTCTTTTATGAAAAACAGTAACATTTACCTTTTCCTCTCTTCCTTTATTCTGTTCTCTCTTTTCTCGATAACGCACTGCTTTCCCTCTGTCACCGTGAAGACTCTGTGTAGATGGTCGATGAACTCTGACAGCTGTACTTGGACGGTTACCATGTGGCTTAGGATCACTGCACTGAAAAGACTGGCGTTTTCTAGGTCCTGGTGAAGGTCTAATCAAACAAAAGGTCAAATACAATCATAATCAACTCCTGATGTTGGTCGAAATACAGGGGCGCACACACACACCAGGGAGCAAGTCAGCAACTATGAAGTAAAGAGGCCAAGGCAACGATGAAACACAGGACAGGATTGAATAAAGTAAAGGACGCTGAGCCTAAGACCTAATTTAAATCAGACAGAGCTGTCTGTGGTGGTTTTGGAGAGGAAAAGTAGCATGCGATAAGCAGTAATATACACAGTTACATCAACTGATGTGTGGTGCTTTATATTTATTTACATCATCTCATTTCATCTTTATTTCAGTGGTAGAACTCAGACCTCTCAAATATTAAGCTCCTATTGCACTCTAAGACTTGTTTAGGGCCTTGAAAAAAGAGTACTAAAATGGGAAGAGAGTCCTAATCTCAAACACCACTGAGTAGAGTTAAGCAAGAAGAAAATACATATAACCAGGCAAGTATACTAGAAGATGCAGAAAGGGACCTAGTGCTAAAGCAATGGGAACGATCTCATGCAGACAAAAAATTAATTGGGCCGGAAAATACAGAATCTGAACTGGACAAGAGGGTGCAACTGCAGACCAAAATCTCATTTGGTAAGTAGACTGTAATGCCAGTTCACAGTGCTTGCCTTTTATCTAACTGACGACAAGGAACCACTGAACAGATTTTAGAAAGATGAGACTGTTACAAAAGACATACTGTTAAGGAAACAAAGAAAGCAGGCACATCAGCTTGTAGGTCACAAATGATATCAAGGCATAAGATTAGAGTCCAAGAGACATATTAAAAAGACATTCCTAGGCCTGCAAGACATGCTGTGGGCAATCGGCTGCCTAGGTATGTGTGCTTGGCTCCTGAGGCTCACAGCGTGCAGAGATGGTGGAACTGTTGGATGGGATTGTTAAGTACTGCACGACACACTACAGGAGATCCAGAAACACAACATAGCAAGAATACCTGGGTCATCTTGCACCACAAGGGTACCAAGTTTCTGGAGGAGCATCCCAGTGGGGAGGAAGTCTTAAAAGAACAAGCTGGAGGTGATGCTACAGAAAACTTTGAGGATACTGGGCACTCTACACGTTTAAGAACTTTCCAAAATATTTATCATTGGGGAGCTTCATCCAGATGACTGACCAAAGATAATCAAACCTTCAGACACTCTTATTACAACTGCTAATTCTCATTCCAGCTGGCAGACCAACTGAGTGATCCCAGCCATATCAGCACTGGTTGTAGCCCTGATGTACCACATCTACACAGAAGACTAAGTGCTTTCTCAGACACCAACCACAGAAGAGACTGCTTTAAATGAAGGTGGAAAGAAGCCAGTGTTAACTGTCTCCTTCAATTGGTGGAAAGAAACTTTTATCTGAAAAGATAAACTTAATATGCCTGCTTAGAAACAAAACAAAACAAATTGTTCTATTCTTTTAATTCTTGGACTTTTCGAGTGTGCCTTTTTATTCATCATCCATATTTTGATGTTTCATCAATACATAATTTACTTATTAAACTGGATATGATCTTTAAAAAATAAAACTGCCTTTAAAAATATATCATTTGCCTATCAACATGGTATATAATTGCCTTTGATTTCAAGAATCTCAGATTATTTCGCAGAATCATTTAATGTGATCATTCACAGACTCAAGCAGTATATATGATTTGAGATAACGGCCTTTGGATCTTTTTTTGTAATTTTTTATTGACAAAATAAAACAACAAACAAACATGAACATTGTTAACATATAAACATTCCATATTTGATATACCATCAATGGCTCACAATATCATCACATAGATGTATATTTATTACCATGATCATTTCTTAGAACATTTGCATCACTCCAGAATAAGAAAAAGAGAAAAGAAGAAAAACTCATGCATACCATAGCCCTTACCTCTCCCTCTCACTGACCACTAGATTTCCATCTACCCAATATATTTTAATCTTTGTTCCCCTTATTTTTTTCCTATACCACTTACCACTCCCTTTCATTGATCACTAGTACTTCAAACCACTCAATTTATTTTAACATTTGTTCCCCCATTATTTATTTATTTTTATCCATATTTTTTTTACCCATCTGTCCATACTGTAGGTAACGGGAACATGAGACACAACGTTCTCAGAATCACATGGTCACACTGCGAAAGCTATATCATTATACATTCATCTTCAAGAAACATGGCTACTGGAACACAGCTCTACAGTTTCAAGTACTTCCCTCTAGCCTCTCTAATACACCTTAAACTAAAAAGGGGATATCTATATAATACATAAGAATAAGCCCCAGGACAACCCCTCGACTCTGAAATCTCTCAGCCACTGACACTTTATTTTGTCTCATTTCTCTCTTTCCTTTTTTGGTCAAGAAGGTTTTCTCAATCCCTTGATGCTGAGTCCCAACTCATTCTAGGATTTCTGTCCCAAGTTGCCAGGGAGGTTTACACCGCAGGGAGTCATGACCCATGAAGAGAGGGGGAGGGCAGTGAGTTTGCTTGCCATGTTGGCTGACAGAAAGAGAGGCCACATCTGAGCAACAAAAGAGGTGCTCTGGGGTGATTCTTAGGGCTAATTTTTAGTAGACTTAGCCTATCCTTTGCAGGGATAAGTTTCATATGAACAAATCCCAAGATTGAGGGCTTGGCCTATTGATATGGTTGTCCCCAGTGTTTGTGAGAATATCAGGAATTCTCCAAATAAGGAAGTTCAATTTTCCCCCTTTCTCACCATTCATCCAAGAGGAATTTGCAAATACTTTTATCGCTGTTCAAATCACTCTGGGATTCATCGGGGTATCACACTGGACAAACCTACAAAATCTCATGCCCTATTCACCATGTACTTATGGTGTTCAATTAAACTGTCAATATAAGTTAAATTAGGAAATGCACTAGTCAAGATACAATTTTTTTAACCAAATAAACATTTTTTGCTTTAGTCTCAAACAGAAGTTGAAATTTTAAAATATGAATGACCATCTATTTTCAACACCCTGCAATATTGACATTCCTTTGTTCTTCCTTATGCAAACACATTTTTTAATTTTTACAATTAGTCCCTATCATTGCACACTCTAGGCATTCCTAGAGGCCTTTAAATATCTTCTTGCATTTCTTCATATCTAATTGAATAAGCAAGCACTGCATGCTTCCAGTGTAATTTCTTTTTGAAAGAAATTAAGAAAGGCCCAGAAATTATCGCTTAAAGACATCTAATAATTGTTCTATCTGAAATAAATGGTAGGACCCATAAAAGATGCACCCTCTCTTTGACTAAAAAACACCAGCAAAAAGCCTACGTACTGTATGATTTCAACACTATGACATTCTGGAAAAGGCAAATTTATAGAGACAATAGAGAGATCAGTGGTTGCCAGGAGTTCAGGGGGAGGGGAGAATGAATATGTGGCACACAGGGGCATTTCAGGGAAGTGGGACTGCTCTGGAAAATAATGTAAAGGTGGAGAAATGACAGGGCATATTTGTCAGTACCCACAGAACTGAATGAATATCACAAGAATGAACCCAAACACAAACTGTAGGCTTTAGTCAACAATCATTCATCAATATCTGTTCAATTGTAACAAATATACCGCACTAATTCAAGATGGTGATAATAGCAGAAACTGGGGAAAGGGGGATAATATCAGAACGTTGTAGTTTCTGAGCAATTTTTCTATAAACTTAAAACTCAACAAAAAAAGTTTATTATTAAAGAAATAGCAACATAAACACCTGTGAAGTAAGAGAAGACATTACAACTGTCCATTCACTGAGCTTAAAAATTCTAAAGATGTTCTTACTTTCACTAATTCTAAAGTTTTAAAAAGTCCTCATTTAGAGGCACAAGCTGTCTATATACTCTTCTAAGGCAACATTGACTCTAATTTGTGAAAAAAAGACAAATTTGAAGGAGATCATGTGACATTTGAAATGTGATTTTCAAAGAAATTTAGCTGAGGAGGTGAGGCACAAAGAATTCTAGTAGACTCTATTTTCTTATTGGTGGCTCTGGTTGGACTGATTCAGGGATACCTAGTCGTCCATTTACTATTCTCTGCTTCACACTTCTTTTTTCTTTTTTGCATGGGTAGGCACTGGGAATCGATCCTGGGTCTCCAGCATGGCAGGGAAGAACTCTGCCTGTTGAGCCACTATGGCCTGCCCTACTTTTTTCCTTTTAAACATGGAAACTTGAGGGATGAATTTATTAGATTAGAAGTACTATGTAGTGAGCTATGATTATGCATGTTTCCAGTGCCAGGTTAGTGAAATGGTGAGCAGTTACATTCTTCAGAAAGATCTTAAGCATATTGGAAAGGAAGTTAAGAGAAGAGATTTTGATTATTAATGGCATGCATCACCCTTTTCTCTGCCTTTGTCACTGAAAGAGAGTGTATGTTGTAAGGGCAGGAGTGGGTGGCAGTATTGCAAGTGAACAATTATCTTGCAGAAGAATCTATTAAAATAAACATATGCCTAGAACAACATTAAAAAAAAAGACACTCAGATATGGGAAGCTGAGGAAATTGGGAGGATGATGGAAACAAAACCAATGTATAAGTGAGAGTGAAGATGGGGGTTCAATTTTGTATAGAAAACACAGCCAGTGTAAATATTCCATTAAAATATATATTTATCCTCCGACTAGAAAAATAAAAAGACATTGAAACACAAAAATTACAGAGAGAAAAGGATGCTGAGCGGAAAGGCCAAGATGGCGGATTAGCGATGTGTACGTTTTAGTTCGTCCTCCAGAACAACGACTAAATAACCAGAAACAGTACAGAACAGCTCCTGGGGCCACATCAGTGACCAGACACACAGCATACCCCAGTCTGGACGAGCTGGAACGGCTGTGAGCCTCCCCAGAACTGTGAGTTCCCCAAGCCGTGGCAGCCAGGGCCCCTCCCCCACAGGCTGATTCCCAGAGGGGAAAGGAAAGAGACTTTACCAGCACCAGGGGCTGAGCCCAACCAAACACCAATTGTGGCATTAATTAACAAATTCTGACTACTAAAAATAGGCCCTCAGCTCAGGTGAACCTGGTCAAAGCAGAGGTCACTCATTGGGCTAATGGTAAAAGGAAAATAAAAAAGAAACAGAGGTTTTTGTGGCTGTGTTTCTACAAAGGCTTCACTGCCTCTGGATTCAGTGGCAGGGCTTCTCAGGCTGCAACTGCCCCAGGCATAGGCAGAAATAAGCTCGTTTGAGGGCTCGTCTGGAGCCTGTGCCTTCCCCAGGGGAGGGGTGAAGCCCAACTCAGGTGGAATCCCTCCATCAAGGAATTCAGACACCATAGCTTGGTAATTTGAAGCCATTAAAACCAGCCTACAAACTCTACTCTGTCTCCACCATGCCAACAGCAGGGAGAGTCTGCCAAAGTTAAAGGTACTGCATCATCTTATGTTGGTGGGACCCACAGGCAGACAAGTGCCACATACTGGGCAGAATAACAAAAACAGAGCCCAGAGACCTCACAGGAAAGTCTTTCAACCTGCTGGGTCTCATCCTCACGGAAAACCGATGCAGGTGACTCCTTCCCCCTGATAGGAGGCCAGTTTGCTCTGGGAAAATCTGGCTGCAGTCTATAATACCTAAGTAGACCCTCCTAAGGGTGGGGGGAGAAAAGGCACCATACAAGCAGGGCAAGAAACAAGAAAACAAGAACTGAAAAATTATCCTCTGTTAAAGAAAACCTAAGCTGAGAGGTCCAGATAAAGCTGAACTGAATGTCAAAGAACAGACAGACAACAAATTCATCCAGCAAGAAAACCCTAGGTAAAAGAAGTGAAAGCAATTTCTAGAATAAACTAATTAAGGTAATTAAATGCTTAAATACCAGCAAAAAATAACAAATCATACTAGGAAAACTGAAGATATGGCCGAGTTAAAGGAACAAACTAACAATTCAAATGAGATACAGGAGCTGAAACAATTAATTCAGAATACACGAACAGACATGAAAACCTCATCAAAAACCAAATCAATGAATTGAGGGAGGAAATAAGGTAAGGAATGAACAAAAAGAAGAAACTGAAAGTCTGGAAAAACAAATCGCAGAACTTACGGGAATGAAAGGCACAGTAGAAGAGATGAAAAAAACAATGGAAACCTACAATGGTAGATTTTGAGAGGCAGAGGATAGGATTAGTGAACTGGAGGACAGAACATCTGAAATCCAACAAGAAAGAGAAACTATAGGGAAAAAAATGGAAAAATATGAGCAGGGAGTCAGGAAACTGAATGACAATATGAAGCGCATGAATATACGTGTTGTGGGTGTCCCAGAAGGAGAAGAGAAGGGAAAAGGAGGAGAAAAACTAATGGAGGTAATTATCACTGAAAATTTCCCAACTCTTATGAAAGACTTAAAATTACTGATCCAAGAAGTGCAGCGTACCCCAAAGAGAATAGATCCAAATAGATGTACTCCAAGACACTTACTAATCAGAATGTCAGAGGTCAAAGAGAAAGAAAGGATCGTGAAAGCAGCAAGAGAAAAGCAATCCATCACATACAAGGGAAACCCAATAAGACTATGCGTAGATTTCTCAGGAGAAACCATGGTGGCGAGAAGATAGTGGGATGATATATTTAAATTACTAAAAGAGAAAAACTACCAACCAAGAATTCTATATCCAGCAAATTCTCCTTCAAAAATGAGGGAGAAATTAAAATATTTTCAGACAAAAAATCACTGAGAGAATGTGTGACCAAGAGACCGGCTCTGCAGGAAATGCTAAGGGGAGCACTAGAGACAGATAAGAAAAGACAAAAGAGAGGTGTGGAGAAGAGTGTAGAAAGGAAGACTATGAGTAAAGGTAAAAAGAAGGAAAATTGGATATGACATATAAAATCCAAAAGGCAAAACAGTAGAAGAAAGTACTACCCATACAGTAATAACACTAAATGTTAATGGATTGAACTCCCCAATCAAAAGACATAGACTGGCAGAATGGGTTACAGGAAACAAATTTTAGACCCAAACATAAACACAGGTTGAAAGTGAAAGGTTGGGAAAATATATTTCATACAAATAACAATCAGAAAAGAGCAGAAGTAGCTATACTAATATGCAATAAATTAGACTTCAAATGTAAAACAGTTAAAAGAGACAAAGAAGGATACTATGTACTAATAAAAAGAACAACTCTGCATGAAGACATAACAATCATAAATATTTATGCACCAAACCACAATGCTCCAAAATACATGTGACAAACACTGAAAACACTGAAAAGAGAAATAGACACATCTACCATAATAGTTGGAGACTTCAATTCCACACTCTCATCAATGGACAGAACATCTAGACAGAGGATCAATAAAGAAACAGAGAATCTGAATAATACAATAAATGAGCTAGACTTAACAGACATTTATAGAACATTACACCCCACAACAGCAGGATACACCTTTTCCTCAACTGCTCATGGATCATTCTCAAAGATAGTCCATATGCTGGGTCACAAAGCAAGTCTCAACAGATTTAAAAAGATTGAAATCATAAAAAAGACTTTCTCAAATCATAAAGGAATGAAGTTGGAAATCAGTAATAGGCAGAGTGCCATAAAATTTACAAATAGGAGGAAGCTCAACAACACACTCAAAAAACCAGTGGGTCAAGGAAGAAATTATAAGAGAAATTATTAAATATCTCGAGGCAAATGAAAATGAAAACACAACATATCAAAACTTAAGGGATGCAGCAAAGGCAGTGATAACAGGGAAATTTATTGTCCTAAATGCCTATATCAAAAAAGAAAGGGCAAAAATCAAGGAATTAACTGTTCACTTGGAAGAACTAGAGAAAGAACAGCAAACTAATCCCAAAGCAAGCAAAAGGAAAGAAATAATGAAGATTAGAGCAGAAATAAATGAAGTTGAGAACAGTAAAACAAATGAGAAAATCAACAAAACCAGAAGTTGGTTCTATGAGAAAATCAATAAGACTGATGGACCCTTAGCAAGACTGACAAAAAGAAGAAGAGAGAGGATGCAAATAAATAAGATCAGAAATGGAAGAGGAGACATAACCACTGACCCCACAGATATAAAGGAAGTAATAACAGGATACTATGAACAACTTTATGCTAATAAATACAACAATGTAGATGAAATGGACAACTTCCTAGAAAGGCATGAACAACCAACTTTGACTCGAGAAGAAATAGATGACCTCAACACACCAATCACAAGTAAAGAAATTGAATCAGTCATTAAGAAGCCCCGCAAAAAGAAAAGTCCAGGACCAGATGGCTTCACATGCGAATTCTACCAAACATTCCAGGAAAAATTACTAACAATCCTGCTCAAACTCTTCCAAAAAATTGAAGAGGAGGGAAAGCTACCGAATTCATTCTATGAAGCCAACATCACCGACATACCAAAGCTAGACAAAGAAATTACAAAAAAAGAAAACTACAGACCAATCTCTCTAATGAATATAGATGCAAAAATCCTCAACAAAATTCTAGCAAATTGAATCCAGGTACAGATTAAAAGAACTATACATTATGACCAAGTGGGATTCATCCCAGGGATGCAAGGATGGTTCAACATAAGAAAATCAATTAATGTAATACACCGTATCAACAAATCAAAGAAGAAAAACCACATGATCATCTCGATTGATGCAGAAAAGGCATTTGACAAAATTCAGTATCTTTTCCTGTTGAAAATACTTCAAAGGACACGAATAGAAGGGAATTTCCTTAAAATGATAAAGGGAATATATCATTCCCTTTATCATCCTCAATGGGGAAAAACTGAAAACTTTCCCCCTAAGATCAGGAACAAGACAAGGATGTCCACTATCACCACTGTTATACAACATTGTGTTGAAAGTTCTAGCCAGAGCAATTAGACAAGAAAAAGAAATACAAGGCATCAAAATTGGAAAGGAAGAAGTAAAACTCTCAGTGTTTGCAGATGATATGATGCTACATGTCAAATACCCCCAAAAATCCACAGCAAAACTACTAGAACTAACACATGAGTACAGTGAAGTGGCAGGCTACAAGATCAACACTCAAAAATCTGTAGTGTTTCTATACACTAGTAATGAACAATCTGAGGGGGAAATCAAGAAACGAATTCCATTTTACAATTGCAACCAAAAGAATAAAATATTTAGGAATAAATTTGACTAAAGAGACAAAAGACCTATACAAAGAAAACTACAAGAAATTGTTAAAAGCAATCACAGAAGACCTAAATAGATGGAAAGGCATACCATGTTCATGGATTGGAAGACTAAATATAGTTAAGATGTCAATTCTACCTAAATTGATTTACAGATTCAATGCAATACTAATCAAAATCCCAAAAACTTACTTTTCAGAACTAGAAAAACCAATAACGAAATTTATCTGGAAGGGCAGGGTGCCCAAAATAGCTAAAAGTATCCTGAGAAAAAAAAGTGAAGTTGGAGGTCTCACGCTACCTGACTTTAAGGCGCATTATGAAGCTACAGTGGTCAAAACAGCATGGTACTGGCATAAGGATAGATATACTGACCAATGGAATCGAATACAGTGTTCAGATATAGACCCTCTCGTCTATGGACAATTGATCTTTGATAAGGCAGTCAAGCCAACTCACCTGGGACAGAACAGTCTCTTCAATAAATGGTGCCTACACAACTGGATATCCACATGCAAAAGAATGAAAGAGGACCCATATCTCACACCCTATACAAAAGTTAACTCAAAACGATCAAAGACCTAAACATTCGGTCTAAGACCATAAAACAGTAAGAAGAAAATGTAGGGAAATATCTTGTAAATCTTATAATCAGAGGCAGTTTTATAGACCTTACACCCAAAGCAAGAGCACTGAAGAAAGAAAGAAATGGGAAAGCCTCAAATTAAACATTTTTGTGCATCAAAGAATTTCATCAAGAAAGTAAAAAGACAGCCTACACAATGGAAGACAATATTTGGAAATGACATATCAGATAAAGGTCTAGTATCCAGAATTTATAAAGAGATTGTTCAACTCAACAACAAAAAGACAGCCAATCCAATTACAAAATGGGAAAAAGACTTGAATGGGCACTTCTCAGAAGAGGAAATACAAATGGCCAAAAGGCACATGAAGAGATGCTCAACTTCCCTGGCCATTAGAGAAATGCAAATCAAAACCACAATGAGATATCATCTCACACCCACCAGAATGGCCATTATCAAGAAAACAGAAAATGACAAGTGCTGGAGAGGATGTGGAGAAAGAGGCACACTTATCCACTTTTGGTGGGAATGTCAAATGGTGCAACTGCTGTGGAAGGCAGTTTGGCGGTTCCTCAAAAAGCTGAACATAGACTTGCCCTGTGACCTGGCAATATCATTGCTTGGTATCTACTCAAAGGACATAAGGGCAAAGACACAAACAGACATCTGCACACCAATGTTTATAGCAGCATTATCTACAATTGCAAAGAGATGGAAACAGCCAGAATGTCCATCAACAGATGAATGGCTAAACAAACTGTGGTATATACATACGATGGAATATCATACAGCTGTAAGACAGAATAAAGTTATGAAATATGTAACAACATGGATGGACCTTGAGGACATTATGCTGAGTGAGATTAGCCCAAAACAAAAGGAGAAATACTGTATGGTCTCACTGATATTAACTGATATTAGTGAATAAACTTGGAATATTTCATTGGTAACAGAGACCATCAGGAGATAGAAATAGGGTAAGATATTGGGTAATTGGAGCTGAAGGGATACAGATTGTGCAAAAGGCCTGAATATAAAAACTGAGAAATGGACAGCACAATACTACTTAACTGTAATACAATTATGTTAAAACACTGAATGAAGCTGCATGTGAGAATGATAGAGGGAGGAGGGCTGGGGGCACAAGTGAAATCAAAAAGAAAGAGACGTTTAAGATTGAGTTGGTATAATCTAGGAATGCCTAGAGTGTATAATAATAGTGACTAAATGTACAAATTTAAAAAATGTTTGTGCATGAGGAAGAACAAAGGAATGTCATTACTGCAGGGTGCTGAAAATAGATGGTAATTAATATTTTTAAATTTCACCTTATGTGTGAGACTGAAGCAAAAAATGTTTATTTGGCACAAAATTTATATTTTGACTAGTACATTTCCTAATATAACTTATGTAGATAGCTTGATTGAACACCATAAGTACTTGGAATCTTGGGTAGGACATGAGATTTTGTTGGTTTGTCCATAGTGATGCCCCGATGAATCCCAGAGTGATTCGATCAGTGAGTGGAAAAGTATTTGCAAAGTCCCTTTTGGGGAATGGTGAGAATGGGGGGAAATTCAACCTCCCCAAGTTGAATTCTTGATATTCTCATAAGCAGTGTGGACAACCAAAGCTATACGCTGAGTCCCAAGTCTTGGGGTTTGTTCATATGAAACTTAACCCCACAAAGATAGGTCAAGCCTGCTTAAAATTTAGGCCTAAGAGTCACCCCCAAGAGAGCCTCTTTTGTTGCTCAGATGTGGCCTCTCTCTCCAGCCAAGACAACAAGCAAATTCACCACCCTCCCCTGTCTACGTGGGATATGACTCCCAGGGATGTGGAACTTCCTGGCAATGTGGGACAGAAATCCTATAATGAGCTGAGATTCAGCATCAAGGGATTGAGAAAAACCCTAGAATGGGCTGAGACCCAGCATCAAGGGATTGAGAGAACCTTCTTGACTAAAAGGGGAAAGAGTGAAATGAGACAAAGTGTCAATGGCTAAGAGATTCCAAACAGAGTTGAGAAGTTATCCTGGAGGTTGTTCTTACGCATTAAGTAGATATCACCTTGTTAACTAAGATGTAATGGAGAGGCTGGAGGGAACTGCCTGAAAATGTACAGCTGTGTTCCAGTAGCCATGTTTCTTGATGATGTCTGAATAATGATATAGCTTTCACAATGTGACTGCGTGACTGTGAAAACCTTGTGTCTGAGGCTTCTTTTATCTACCTTATCAAAAGACGAGTAAAACATATGGAATAAAAATAAATAGGGGGAACAAATGTTAAAATAAATTTAGTCTGAAATGCTAGTGATCAATGAAAGCAAGGGGCAAGGGGTATGGTATGTATAATCTTTTTTTTTTCTGTTTTCATTTTATTTCTTTTTCTGTTGTCTTTTTATTTCTTTTTCTGAATTGATGCAAATGTGCTAAGAAATGATGTACATGCAACGAAATGATATGGTGAATTACTGATTATATATGTAGAATGGAATGATCACATGCTAATGTTTTAGTTCGTTTGTTGTTAATTTTTTTAATTAATAAATAAATTTTAAAAAATAGAGAATAAAAAAGTCACTTGTATCCTACAACTCCACGATCTAGAGTAATTTTTTAATTATCAAGCTTTCTTTCATTTAAACAAAATTGGAACTACTATACACGCACACACACATTTTCTCTACTTATTATACCCTGAGGCATTCAGTGTATCATTCAACAGCTTTCATAAATGACCTTTTATATGTGTACAAGTTTTTTTATTGTGGTAAAATATACATAACTCAAAAACCATTTTAATCTTAAGTGTACAATTCTGTGACATTAAGTATATTGCTAGTGTTGTCCAACCTTTAACACTAACTATTTCCATGACAATTTCATCATCCCAAACAGAAACTCATAGTTCTTAAGCACATTTTCCCCTCCCCACAAGTTCTGGTAACCACTACTCTGTTAGCTCTAGGAATCTGCTTATATAGTGTTTCACATAAGAGAAATCCTTTTGTGTCTCACTTTTTCGCTCTTACAATGAGTCCATGTTGCAGCATATATCAGCACTTCATTTCCTTTTATTGATGATTAATAGTCCAATGAATGGATATATCAAATTTTGCTTATCCATTCATCTGCTGACAGACATTTGTGTTGTTTTCACATTTGGGCGACTGTGAATAATACTGCTATAATTTTCCAGATACAGAAATCTTGGCTAACAGTTTTTTCCTTAAGAATTTTAAATATTCCTGTCTTTTTGCCTGCATGTTTTCCGATGAGAAAATCGCTATTCATCTGATTGTGAATCCCTTGTATGTGACAAGTGGCTACTCTCTTGCTGCTTTCAAAATTCTCTTTGTCTTTGGATTTTGATAATTTCATTATAATACATGTTGGCATGGATATCTTTGACTTTATCCTGCTTGGAGTTTGTTGAGCTTCTTAGCTGGGCATATTTATATCTTCAGCTAAATCTGGGAGATTTTCAGCCAGTATTTCTTCAAATCCTTTTTTTTTTTTTGCCCCTTTCCTTCTCTCTTGTCCATCTGGGCTCTTACAATGTGCTCTATTTTGTTCAGACACTGTTTCCTAATTTCCTTTAGATGAAGAATTAAGAGTTACAATGCTAGAAGGTTAAAAATGGATGAAGAGGACTTCCGGGGCAGATGGGGGATTAGGGAGCTTCAGAACTCAGTCGTTCCACCAAAACAGCTAGTAGGAACTATCTGAAACAACTGTTCTGGGGTTACAAAGGCCAAAAGAATACAATACACCACAGTGATGAGAGGAAGAAAGAGGCTGGTAACTACAATAAAGAACAGTGAGTTGCTCTCTCTGTGAGGTAGCTGCCAGTGCCACCCCCCACTTTCATGGCGGGCCACCTTGCGGTCCAGTCCTCATTAGCTCACTGCTGGCAGAAAGAGACATAAAATCCTCTTCCCCAAGAACAAGGGGTAGGCAGGTGTGCTAGTGTGAAGCTGTTAGGTATGTCAGAAAAGCCATATTCTTTTAATCCACTCTTGTGGAGCAGACCTATAGTTGGGTGGAATCTTTTGATTAGGTTGTTTCCATGGAGATATGACCCTGCCCCATTCAAGGTGGGTCTTAATCCACTTACTGAAACCCTTTATGAGAGAGAGCTCAGAGGAGACAGAGACAGACATTTGGAGATGCAGGAATGCCCCAGGAGACACCAGAAGTTGAGAGAGCCATTTGAAACAGAAGCCGGGAGAGGACAGAAGACATCGTCATATGCTTTCCCAGTTGACAGAGAAACCCTGGGTGCAATCGGTCTTTCTTGAGTGAGGGCATCCTCTTGTTGATATCTTAATCTGGACATTTTAACAGCCTTAGACTTGTAATTTGTAACTTAATCCCCTTTATAAAAGCCAATCCATTTCTGGCATATTGCATTCCAGCAGCATTAGCAAACTGAAACAGCAAGGTTTATCACCACTGATCATGGTTTTTGAATAGCGAATTCGGATCCTAGCTGTTTCAATCTGCCCCTGACAAAGACGGCAGCCACTGTTTTAATAGTGCTCAGGGCAGAGGGGGGAGGTAACAGAGATTTGAAGACACAGTGCTTCCACAGGGCTGCAGGGAAAAGTTAGCTGAAGGACTGAATTTGCTGGGCAGGCCAGGAAAGCACAGCCTTTGGAACCATCAAAGAGGCTTTTGCTGTCTTTTCTGATCCCCTACCTACGGCACTTTGGAGTCAGTCTGTGCCCTCTTCGTGGGTCTCTGAGTCTGTTCTGACTGGGAATACCAAGTTTGGAAAGCCCTTTCGAGAGTTACCCTCATGCCAGAATCTGCCCACCAGGCAAAAGCAGCTAGAGACAATGAAATAAAGACCACAGAGGTTAAACAAAAAGAAACCCAACAGTATTAGATTCCCAGAGAAGGAACAGAGTGAAAGCAGATTTCTCCTGGAGCTGAAACAACTGCAAAACAGTGCAATTTTTAAAATTGTATTGCATATACAGGCAAAGATTCAGATGAAGAAAAGATGAAAAAATATGGTCAGTTAAACATGGGCTATTCTTTTTAAGTTCACTTAAGGAATTAAAATATGTGTCTGAAAACAGAAGCTTTATATCACTACCATTAATGGGAAAGCAGTATCATTTGCTACAAATAAAGGAGGTAAATTAAACATATAAAATAAAAACAAAAAATTAGATTTCAGCTAGATACCATTGCTTGCTCAATGCTCTGAGTCTGAAGTCTTCCTCTAATTTGTTAAAATGGGTAAATATAATAGGTTTAAAAAAATGCAAAAACATGTAATACCAAACTGAAACTTTCTCTTTGATATCAGAACAGTAAAATGTTTTCTTTAAAAATTCTTTACTTAAGAAAACAAACAACACACTTAGAACCACCAAAAATGGATATCTTACTTAACCACAGGCATATTTACATAAAGTATCCATATATTCACTGTGAAGCCTGTTTTTGCACAGTAAGTTTCACAAACCATTTAAAATTAAGGCAACAAGGAAAAAAATCTACAAATTCAGATAGCAAAGTTCTTAAATTCTAAGTATTAAACACTAAGATAGCATTTGATCAGCTGTCAAAATTGAATGTTCTCACAATATCAAGTAGAAAGTTCTTACAAATATCTAAATTGCTATAATAATGGCCTATGTTAATAAATATTTTCCTTATTTCAGGAAATTATGAAGATACAAATATTTTTATAATTAACATGAAAATCATAATCACCTAAAATGGATATCTTAGCTTATGCATAAGCATATTTAAAAAACAAAAAAACTAAATAATCATCATAAAGCCTATTTCTACAATAAAACATGGGCTATTCTAAAGAATAAGTTTAACCAAGTATCAAAGAGCCTTAAATCAAAGCCAATTAACAATAAAATTCCAGGTAAAAGAGAGAAACTGACCTTCCAACCAAAAATATTAAGGTAAACAGATACCTAGAGATCAGCAAAAAATTACAAGCCATATTAAGAAGATACGGCCTCGTCAAGGGAACAATTTAAAACTTCAGAGAAGAACACAGAATTTAGAACAACTAATCAAAAATGTTTAAACAAATCTCCGAAATCAATTCAAGGAGATGAAGGAAAATACAGCTAAAGAGATAAAGGATATTAATCAAGACATTGTGTAAGCATAACGAAGATTTGAAAGTATAAAACAAACATAACAGAAATTATGGGGATGAAAGGCACAACAGAAGAGATTAAAAATATATAAGGACATAAAACAGCAGATTTGAACAGGAAAAAGAAAGAATCAGTGAACTAGAAGACAGGATAATCAAAATCATAGTTAGAAGAACAAATACAAAAAAGAATTAAAAAAAAATTGAGCAGCATCTCAGGGATTTGTGTGAAAGCATGAAGTGTACAAACATACAGGTCCTAGGTGTCCCAGAAGGAGAAGAGAAAGGAAAGGGGGCAAAAAGCCTAGTTGATGAAATAATGGCCAAAAAATTCTAAACTCTTATGAAAGACATAAATATATATGGTTCCCCAAAAAAACTAAAATTAAAATAATAAATAAAAACATATATATATATGGGCGGGCCACGGTGGCTCAGCAGGTAAGAACGCTTGCCTGCTGTGCCCGAGGACCCGGGTTCGATTCCTGGTGCCTGCCCATGTTAAAATAAATAAATAAATAAATAAATAAATATTCTTTCAAAAAAAAAAAAAAATATATATATATAAGCAAAACCTACTCCAAACAAAATAAACTCTAATAATAAACCAACTCAGAGAATATCAAATGCCAAAGATAAAGAGTGAATTGTGAAAGCAGCAATACAAATCAGTTTGTCACATACAAGGGATCCTCAATAAGCCTAAGTGCCGATTTCTTTTTTCTTTTCTTTTTTTTTTTTTTTAATTTGCATATGAGCAGGAGGCACCAGGGATCGACCTCCAGACCTCCAGCAAGGCAGGTTGGAGCTCTGCCTGCTGAGCCACGGCAGCCGCCCAAGTGCCGATTTCTTATCAGAAAGCACTGAGGAGAGAAGGTAGTGGTATGATATATTTAAGGTACTGAAAGAGAAAACTTGCCAGCCAAAATTTCTTTATCCAGCAAAACTGTCCTTCAAACTGGAGGGAAATTTGGTTCCTGGTGCCTGCCTATGTTAAAAAAAAAAAAAAAAATTGAGGGAGAGTTTAAAATATTCACAGATAAACAGAGAGCTCATCAACAACAGGCCTGCCCTTCAAGAGAGTACTGCAGGGTGAAAGGAAAGACAGGAGGGAATGGCCTGGTCCAGTGTGAAGAAATTAAGATTATCAATGACTAAAAAGTAAAAGTAACTACAAGGGTAAAAAGATTAAAAAAAAGATATGACATGAAAACCAAAGGCTAAAATGGCTGAAATAAGTACTGTCTTTACAGTAATAATACTGAATGTTAGTGGATTAAATTCCCCCATCAAAAGACACAGATTGGCAGAATGAATTTAAAAAAAGCATGTTCCAAATATATGCTATTTACAAGAGACTCACCTTAAACCCCAAAACACAAATAGGTTGACAGTGAAAGGCTAGAAAAAAGTATTCCATGCAAATAGTCACCAAAAAAAAAAAAGGTAGGATCAGGTGGGCAATGGTGACTCAGTGGCAGAGTCCTCGCCTGCCATGCTGGAGACCCAAGTTCGTTTCCCAGTGCCTGCCCATTAAAAAAAAAAAAAGGCTAAGATAGCTATGCTAATATAGGACAAAACAGACTTAAATGCAAAACTCTTACAAGAGATAAAGAAGGACACTATATATTAATATAAGGGGCAGGTCAACAAGAAGAAAGAACAATCATAAACTCTTATACACCTAACCATGGTGCCCCCCAAAATACATGAGGCAACACTGACAAAACTGAAGGGAGAAACAGATGTCCTTATAATGATAGTTGCAGACTTTGATACACCACCCTCATCAATAGATAGAACATCCAAATGGAAGATCCTTAAGGAAACAGAGAATATGAATAATATGATAACTGAACTAGACCTAACAGACATACACAGAACACTGCATCCCAAGACAACAGGATATACAAGTGCATCCCATAACAGACCACATACTGGGTCACAAAACAAGCTGGAAATCAATAACAGCTGGAAAATGGGAAAATTCACAAATATGTGGAAACTAAACAGCACACTCTTCAACAATCAGTGGGTCAAAGAAATTGTAAGGGAAATCAGTCACTATCTTAAGACTAATGAAAATGAGAATGCAACATTATCAAAACTTATGGGATGCAGCAAAGGCAGTGCTGAGAGGGAAATTTATAGCCCTAAAAACTTACATTAAAAAGACAGACCACTGATTGTACACTATGGATAGATTGTATGATATGTGAATAGAACTGTTAGAAAAAAAATACATAAGATGATCAACATCACTAGCTATTAGGGAAATACAAATCAAAACCAGCACTTCTCCAATTGAAAGTAATAATAATTAAAAAAAACAAAAGACAAAAAACATATGCTAAGCAAAATAAACCAGACACAAAGTACTACATATTGCAGGATTCCACTTATATTTATATAAGATGTAAATATAAATAAATCTTTAGATGCAGAAACAGGCTAAGGGTTATGTCCCTAGACACAGAGAAGGACAAGGATTGAGAGGTGACTGCTAACAGGTGTGGGTTTTTTCTTTTTGGAGTAATAAAAATGTTCCAAAGTTGATTGTGGTGATGAATGCAAACTCTGTGAATATATTGAAAATCACTGATTGTATACTTTGGATGTATTCTATGCTACATGAATACCATACATGTCAATAAATTGTTTTAAAAAAACCTGGATGAACTCTGAACAATGTCCTATTCCCAAATCTCTCAAACTAGTTAGGGGCTACGGTAGTTAGGTTCAGGTGTCAACTTGGCCAGGTGAAGGTGCCTTGTTCTGTTGCTGCAGACATGAGCCAATGGCATGTGAAGCTCATCTGTCACTGATTACATCTGTAGTTGGCTATGGGGAGTGCCTGCTGCAATGAATGATGTTTGATTTAACTGGCTAGATGCTTAAATGAGACAGTTCAAAGCACAGTCCAAGCAGCTCAGCATACCTCATCTCAGCACTTGCAGCTCAGCCCAGGCCTTTGGAGATACAGAAAGGAATCACCCCGGGGAAAGCTGTTATGAACCCAGAAGCCTGGAGAGAAGGCCAGAAGAGATTGTCCTGTGCCTTGCCATGTAAGAGACAACCTCAGATGAAAGTTAGCTGCCTTTCCTCTGAAGAGCTATATGTTTTTAACTAAATAAATCCCCTTTTATTAAAAGCCAATCCATCTCTGGTGTGTTGCATCATGGTGTGGCCAAAGAGGTCACAGTGGAAGTCATAGAGTTCTTTATATCATACCCTGATAGGTTCATATATTTAAAACCATAATTATGTTCATGAAATACACACTCACATCTACCTGCCCACCTGTCAGTTAAAAATATGCAATGAAACTAAAGATGATTAACTGTTAAACCATTTCAGTAAACACCAATTTTCACTCACTGTTCATTTGCTGGCAGTTGCTAAGAGGAAGCTGCAAAAAGAAAAAAAAAAAAAAAAAAGAGAAAAAACTAAAAATTAGACATTTTATTCTTTATTTTTCTTTGTGAATTTAAAAAAAGCAACCATTCTTTATGGACCAATGAAAATTGTCTAAAATTAGAGTGCTGCTGATTGTACAACCAAGTGAGGATATTATAAGACACAGTTTGTGTTTTGGACACTATTCATGATGCCCAATAGATAGAGGGAGCCAAAGGATACAATGACTGAGAAGCACAATGGTAAATAGTGATATATTTATATGATGGAATATAGCGCAGCTACGAAAACAAAGGTCATTGAGAGGCACACATGAACTGAATAAACCCTGAAGACAATGCGTTGTGCAAAATAAGCCAGAAACAAAAGAGCAAGTATACTAAGTTCTCTCTCAGAAAATACTCATAAGAAAATAGGAGCCTAGATTGTAAGCCCTTATAGTTGCCACATTTAGTCTAAGTGGTATGAGACCAAAGGTAGAGTGGTTTTTTTCTGTCTAGTATATAAATTTTCTGTAACATATAATCTAAATTAACCTCTGTAGATAGCTCATTTAAACAACCTGAACTCCTGGAGTCCAGAACAGAATGAGGTCTTATAATTCTATATAGCTTAATGTAATAGCAGGATACATCCCAGACTATGGTGGGCTAATGATTAAAAAGTATTGGTAGAGTCCCTTGAGGGCCAAAAGGTGGGGGGGGGGGGGAATGGAACTAGTAAACTTTCCCACCTGGGAAACCCTGGGTACCCTCTCAACCATTGAGGACTCTCTAGAAAATAGGTCAAACTCTTGATTTTGAAGCTTTCCCTTATGAAACTTACTTTTGTAGTAGAGAAGCTAAGGCTACTTATAACAAGGCCTGTTCTAATTCACTAGCTGCCGGAAAGCAATATACCAGAAATGGAATGGCTTTTTTTAAAGGGGGAATTTAATAAGTTACAAGTTTACAGTTCTAAGGTCATGAAATTGTCCAAATCAAAACAAGTCTATAGAGGTGTCCAATCTAAGGCATCCAGGGAAAGATACTTTGATTCAAGAAGGCCTATGAAGTTCAGGGTTTCTCTCTCAAGTGGAAAGGTATATGGCGAAAATGGTGTCATCTGCTAGCTTCCTCTCCAGTTCCCCAGGAGGTGTTTTCCTTCTTCATCCCCAAAAGTCGCTGGCTGGTGGATTCCCTGCTTCGTGGTTCTGTGACATTCTCTGCTCTCTCAGAATCTCATGGCTTTCTCTCTTGTTCTCTAGTTTTTTCCATAGCACTTCTTTTAAAGGATTCCAGTAAAACCAATCAAGACCCACCTGGAATGGGTTGAAACATGCCCCCACCTAATCAAGTTTAATACCCACAATTCATTGAGTCACATCTCCTTGGAGATAACTTAATCAAGTTTCCAACCTATAGCACTGAATAGGGATTAGAAGAAACCGTTGCTCCCACAAGATTGATTAGGATTAAAACATGGCTTTTTCTAGGGTACATAAACCTTTTCAAATTGGCACAAGGCCTAAAAGTTGCTTCCAAGAAACCTCTACTGTTGCTCAGATGGGGCCTCTCTCTCTCTAAACCCAGCTCTCTGCAAGGAAAATCACTACCCTCCCCACTATATGGCATATGACATCCAGGAGTGAAAGTCTCCCTGACAATGTGGGGCATGACTCCCCATGATGAGTCTGATCCTGGTGCCAGAGGATAGACAATGCTTTCTGGACCAGAAAGGGGAAAAAAATGTGTAATGAAATAAGGCATCAGTAGCTAAGAAAGATCAAACAGAGTCAAGAGGCTATTCTCAAGACTACTCTTATGCAAGCTTCAATCAGACAGTGCTAATTAGGGTTTGCTAAACCCTAAGCAACATCACTCCTATTGACACTTAAGAACATCTAGAGCTCGAATTGAGACTCTATAGAAGTTTCATGTGGGTGTTTCATGTGGGTGGGCCATAGTGGCTCAGTGGCAGAGTTCTCACCTGCTATGCCACAGACCTGGGTTCGATTCCTGGTGCCTGCCCATGCATTAAAAAAAAAAAGTTTCATGCACTAGGTCTGCCTTCCTGGAACATATAATTTCTAGAGGGTTCCTAGGTCAGATAAAGACTGAAACTCAGAGGGACCAGTCTTTCCAAGATTACCACTTAATTTCATCCCCCTGTTCTTTAGTATGGATACCTCTTCTCAACATGAAAAAGCCAGAATGGGATTGCCCAAAGATCCCTATAGATTGGGAGAAAGATTAAAGGAGGAGAAGACATAGTAGAGAAGATGGGATTTAACAAACAGAATGTGGCTACTGCATCACTATAATGATATTCCTTCTAGCCTCCAGTGTTTTGAAGCATCTAGAAGAAAAAGTCTGAGATGGTGGAATGGTAGCCCATGACAAACTCTGGGATCTGCTCTGTAACTATCTGTTGAAGTGTGCTTTGAAAATTATTGCTTTTTTTCCTCTCCTTGCTTTGTATATATATTTTTAAATAACTAAAGAGACCATTTTTCAATCTTAGCAGTAATATAACTTGATGAACAGCAGTATTCTGTGAAAGTTTTAAGAAACACTGTTCTAATTTAACTCTTTCACCTTACAAAGTAAAAACCTGAAGCCTAGAAAGGTTAGAGGATTTTCCCAAAGTCAGGGGCAAAGACAGAGCTATACCTCAGATATTTCAATTCTCAGCCTCATGTTTCTTCCATAGATAATATCTCCAATACCTGAAGCTCATTCACCAATGCAAATTTTGGGCTTATTTCCACCTACATTTCATGTTTTGAAATAGTTCATTGAGTAATATGATACACAATTCAAGAGCTATAAAAGGGCCTTCAGTAAAAATCTCCCTCTTGTTCCTGTCTCTCAATCCAGTTCTTCTCCTAGGTATATAACTAATGCCATCAGTTTCTTGTGTTAATTTGTTTATTAAAAGGTCCCCACTTACCTTCGTTCAACAGGTACAGGCAAAGACCAGACTTCTCCCTCAGAAGCTGGAGGCTCATGTTGTGCAGCTTTCAAGGGGGTGCTCTCCAGTTTAAAACTCTCTAACGTTTTCATGATATCCTTAACATGTTTAGCTTCCACATTTATTTCCTGCCAGACCTGGTTTCAAAAGAGAATATGGACCTTTAAATTTCTAGAACTAATCAATCACTGCCATGATTTAATTAAATTAAACCCTGGCCATTTCTTAGAGATGTTAGAATCCCCTCTTTTGACATCAGACGTCCAATAAATTATACTAAGATATTAAAAAATGTTTAAATGCAAAATTTACCGAAAAATTACTATCGTGGCTAATTAAACCATGCCGCCAATTGTGATTCTTAATATCATTAAAGTTGGGGAAAAAAATACTTTTGCAAGTTGCACTTTGATGGTTTCCATGTCATTTAATTTACTTCAAAAAATATAAGTTCTCTGGCTTAAGAGTAAAAGGTCTTAAACATTCTTCAGTGACAAACTTGAGACTCTAGTGAAATAAAATATTTTCCCCGTCTACTAATGTAAGAGATACGAAGGGACAGACTTACCTGAGTTCAAGTTCAAAGAGATAGGCTAGTCTTTCTTTTAAAGAAATTAAGAGCAAATGTGGAACAATATAAAAATTGCAGTGCAGAAGCTGAGATAATAACCAAGACGACCAATTGAAAAATACTACTTATAATATCTGTACCATTTATTTTCTTTGATGACATAGCTGAACTTTGTTTTCGACGCTACCCTGAACTACACCTATAAGTTTACAATTTCCACTGGTCCTCAGTAACTTAAAGCTGCTCAAACTGGGTTAAAATAGGGCATGCTTTCTAATGTTATATAGGGAATAGGGTCCCAGTGAGGTTCAAGTGTCATCCATAGTCCATAGTCTCAATAAGGGTTTAATGAAATCAACTCTAATTTTACCAGCTAAAAATCTGAACTAGAAAAAAATCCTCAAAACCATTACTTTTTTAATCTATTAGATTCCAGTAAAGAATAATTAAGTACACCTTATAATACTGAAGACAGTGAAAGTGGACTACTAGTAATATGTTTTCAAGTAACATTATATACAAAATCCATGTACTAAATCATATCCTTAATGTGTAGCTGCACATATCATTTCAACTACTTAAACCTTCTCTTTTGATTATATAACCTATCACAACATGTCTCTTACCTGTTGCCATTTCTGCTGGAGGTATGTATCTTTGACAGAGTATAGATACTTATTCATCTGGTCAAGGACTCCCTGATAATAGACCATCGCAGAGTCATAGTTCCCCAGCAAAGCATATTCACGAGCCAATTTGACATTCTCACTAATCATATGAAGACTCATACTCAATTAGAAGCTAAAAAGAAAGAAAAATGTTTTCATATTACATATCTCTTAAAAATAAGCTTTTAAAAAGTATTTTAAAAAGAGTTTTTAGAAAGTGTTCTTTCCAGGTTTCCCACAAGAAGCTCACAATCAAACAAATTGTGCTTTCCAGTGTCTCTACATTTGCTCATGCCACTTAAACTCCTTCAAAGAAGTGTCTCCTCAGATGCCACATCTGAAGGGCTGGCTCACCAGCTCGATTGGCAGTTCTCCCTCACGTCGACCCATGAACTCCTCAGTTCAAAGTAAACTTTTTCTCTTCAAAAATCCCTTGGCACTTCACCGTGACCTTTCATTTCAAGGCACTATCTACTTTGAATTAAAGTTGCTTACACATGTCCTCCAATCTATATTCTGAGAGCAGGATCTGCACCTGATGGTGTGAGACTGTATCCTCAGTGCATGGCATATGGGCTTACTAAACATCTGCAGAATGAATGCTCAGTGTTATATAATGTTTGAAGGCAGTGTGGAACAGCAGAAAGCACATATTTTGAAATCAGAAAAATCTTAGTTAGAACTGTAATTCTGTCCCCTTGAGCAAGTTCCTTCACTTTTTTAAGCAAAAGTTTAAAAACTGTAATACTGGGATAGTAAATACTTTTAAGAGTTACACTGTGAAGAACAAATGAATATTTATCTAAAGTATTTAGCATACTACACAACAAACAGTAGGTCTTCAATAAATGTTAAATGCATCTTCCCTGAAAGTTTCTATTTACAAGAGAATCTAACACAATGGTCTGCATTTAGTAGGTACTCAATATAAAATGGCACTGAGTTACTTTCTATTGCACATGAAGCAACATGTGTGTTGTAAATTTAATCTAAGATTGGCAGAGAATATTCACAGGCACCAATAATGTGTTAGCACTGCCAATTTACAGAGAAGAAATCAAATGGGATGATGTTGATATATCTTGTGAAAATAAACAGTGGTCTCATGGATTATTTAGAAGTAGGTTAGTCCTTACACTACCTTCACACCTCCTATTTTATGCCCCAGACCTCTTGATGGCTTCTCTACTTTACTCATGTAGCCAAGAAATCAGTGGTCTCATGCTGTCCTCAGCTGTCTAATATCTGTCATTGTAATGTTTCAAATTAAAATCTACCCTCTACCAAAGAGGCTTGGATTCCAAAATTACATCATTCTCCTCTTCTCCCTCTCAAACCTGCTTTCCCAACATTTACCACAATGGAAATTAAAATCTGATTATTAGATTTTGGCAGGGTTAAGGGAAAACTGGCATTCTAATGTACTACTGGTAGACATGTGTATCATGATCCTGCTACGAATACAGTAATAATAGCTAATATGAGTTCTTCACAAGTGCAGGCACTAATTGCCCTGATTTTTTGAAAAAAAAAAAAAAATATATATATATATATATAAACCAGTCCTGGTGAGAACTAGAGAAAAAAAATATCTGAAACATGACTTAGAATTTGTTTCATTATTGCGACAGAAAACTGAACTTTCTGGTCTACAGATTTGATTTATTACGGCAGCTTTTACGTACCCATCTGTGCTGGTTTGAAAAGATGTATGTACCCTGGAAAAGCCACGTTTTAATCCTAATCCCATTTTGTAAAGGCAGCCATTTCTTCTAATCCCTATTCAGTATTGTGTTTGAAGCTGTAATTAGATCATCTCCCTGGAGATGTGATTCAATCAAGAGTGGTTGTTAAACTGGATTAGGTAGAGACGTGTCTCCACCCATTCGGGTATGTCTTGATTAGTTTACTGGATCCTATAAGAGAGGAAACATTTTAGAGAAAGCCAAGAGATTCTGAGAGAGCAGAACACCACAGACACATGAAGCAGAGAGCCCACCAGCTAGCAACCTTTGGAGATGAAGAAGGAAAATGCCTCCCAGGGAGCTTCATGAAAGGAAGCAAGGAGAGAAAGCTGGCAGATGACATCATGTTTGCCACATGCCTTTCCAGATGAGAGAGAAACCATGACCCAGTTCGCCTTGTGCCTTCTCATTTGAGAGAAAGACCCTGAACTTCATTCAGCAGCCTTCTTGAACCAAGGTATTTTTCCATGGATGCCTGTGATTGGACATTTCTATAGACTTGCTTTAATTGGGACATTTTCTTGGCCTTAGAACTGTAAACTAGCAACTCGTTAAATTCCCCTTTTTAAAAGCCATTCCATTTCTGGTATATTGCATTCCAGCAGCTAGCAAACTAGAACACCATCTACTTATTGAATAAAATTAAGGTCAAGTTTCTAAAATTTGTATTATATGAAATAAGGGACACAACACATTTACAAGAAGACACTTGATCAAGGTCAGCTTTGTTGATACTGGCAGTGATTATTATTAATTGTACAAAGTCCACAATTGGCAAGATCTGTGTGCTTGTGGGAGGGCAATGATTTGGATTACGCTTATAGCATAAAATAAAAAGAAGTAATTCTGAAATACCATGGTGAAAGAAATGTTGAGATTACTAATGAACTCATGTGGAGAAGACACTGAAAATGAAGTTTCAAGCTTGAAAAGATAAAGGAATCATGAAAGATCACAGGAAAGCTGAGAAAGCTGTATAAAGGCTATAAGATTGTTATTTTTTTTACTCCTTTTGGATGTCGGTAGGATATATACATAGATGTGTTTCATACAAAAACAGAGATAAGCTCTATGCAGATTCCCTACATCCAGTGTAATTCATTATGACCAGAGAGATGTTTTCTAAAATTGTGCTTCTTGACCACCCTTCTCACCTATGGCTGTCAAGTGATGCAACAGAGCTTAGATCTGTTAGAGAAGACAATGGTTCTTACACTCTGCAAGTTCACATTTTTTACTCTGGGATGAGGCTTTCTGACAAAAATATATGCAAAGCAAATTTCCTGAGTTTAATTTAATGTAGTGGGTTAAGCTGGTGGGCAAGTAAGGAGGATGATGGGAAACCAATCAATCAGACTCCCTCTGTTAGACAAAGGATCAAAAAGATTTTCTGCAAAACAGACGAGAAGGTAATCGTATCCACACAGCTCAAAATCAAGGAGTTAGATTCTAAATAAATGATTTCATAAAAGGTACAAAAGAAATCTATTGGAATGAGGAAGGAAATGGGTACATTATCAGGACAGTAGCCAATGCATGTGCCACTTGACTGTCTTCTAGGTTTCCTGCAGTTAATTTGAGAAAGGATTGCTGTTTAAAAGCCAACAGCAATAATCCTGTGACCTTAACACCTAATCCGCAGGAAGTAACGTTATAAATATGATCTACACTGATTTTTATTTTGGAAAAGTCTCTCTTGATTAGGAAAAATTTGTCCTAGCTCATTGTATGACCCTGTTTAGGGTTTTGAATAAGTTTTTTTAATCTTTATTTCATTTTTTAAGAAAAATAAAATGAGCCCCTGGTTAAAAAAAAAAAAATCAGGGAGTTAAAAGGAAGAGGATTAACAGTCAGGAAATACTGGCTGGTAGAAAAGCTAAATACCAGACTGCTCTATTAGCACAAAAGAGGCCAGGTACTATGCTGGGCAAGAAAGGTAAGTGAGAGAATCATACACCCAATGGAGAAGCAAGGTGTCTAAACCCTTCCAAAAGGGGGCCAAGAGATACACAGAGGTTGAGATAGGTGAATAGTTAGCTAATGAGGATGAATTTAATTGAAAGGGAATAGATAGAAGTGAAGGTGGTTCACTAGTGGGTCTATAAGCAATATTACCATATCAAGGTGAACATGATTGAAAGGGGTTGTACAGACCCATGTGTCCCACCAAGTAACACTAAAAATGTAAGTAAGTTCTAGCATGAACTACTGCAAAGTTATGAATCTTGTACAAAGAATGTATACATGGCGTATAGGGGGAAAACTGCTACTGCAAGCTATGGGCTATGTTTAACAGGAAAACATCGACAGTACTGCAATAATACCAGGGGTACATATGAGGGGAGGGACAAGAGTTAAGAGAAGGCTTGGATTTTCTATATGGCGATGGTGTGTTTAATGATTATTTCTCTCTTGGGAATAATGAAATTATCCAAAATTGAGTGTCAATGGACTGTTGACCTTGGACATTATATATGAGGCCCAGTAGATGGAGGTGGCTTTAAAATGCACTGACTGAGAAGTAGACTGGCGAACAATGGTGCATTACATGATCGACTATTGTGCTGCTACAAAAGGAAATGAAGTCTGAGGCATGAAAAAATGTGAATGAACCTGTGGGATATTTGGTGAAGCAAAATAGGCCAGAAACAAAGGCTAGAAACAAAAGAGAAATATTGTATGATCTAATTTAGAAAATACTTATAAGAAAACTGGGGCCTTGACTGTAAACTCTTATACCAGTCACATTTAGTCCGGAGTGGTAACTGTTATTTCTGAATTTGAAGAGGCTATTTTATATATGTATAACCTGGTATTCAGAGATAAGAACAAAACCAATCAGTTAGGGATTAAGGTTACTTAGAATACAGGGGTAAGGAAGAAATTATCTATATTTTAGAACTTCACCTACTCTTTGAAAACAAAGGAAGAAAAGTTTATTTTGTCCAGAACCTAAATTTTCTGTAGCACATAATTGAACTCAACCTGTCTGGATAGATCATTTAAACAATCCAAACACAGGGAGCCCAGCATAAGAATAAGGGCCTTTAATTCTATATAGCTTAATGTAATGCCTGGATACATTCCAGAGTATATTAAGTAGATAAGGAAAAGTATTGGCAAAGTCCCTTGAGGGATGGGAGAAAAAATACGGAACTATTAAACTTAACCACTGCAGAAACCTGTGATACTGTGACAAACATTATGGACACCCAAATCAATAGGTCAAGCCCTTGAACTTGAGGCTTGCTCTTGTGAAGCTTATGTATACAGCAGAAAAGCTTAACCTACTATAAGTATGCTAAGAGTCATGTTAGGAGGACTTCTTTTGTTGCTTAAATGTGGCCTATCTCTAAGCCCAATTCTGCAAGTGAAACAAACCATTGCCCTCTCCCCTACATGGGACATGACATCCAGGGGTGAAAGTCTCTCTGGCGGCATGGGAGATGATTCTCAGGGATGAGCCTGACCCTGGCACCTTGGGATCAACAATATCATCCTGACCAAAAGGGGGAAAAAGTGTAACAAATAAGGTACAGTGGCTGAGAGAGTTCAAATAGAGTTGTGAGGCTTGTTGCACAAAAGGCAACGTGATATTTGTGGCCACTTAATTTAGAGGCTCAGATTCACAGACAACACAGACTTCAGTGACATAAAAACAGATTTATTAGGAAAGTAATCAAAAGATTGTTAGAAATGAGACATATTTACATCACCAGGCAGGACAACACCAACACCCAAAAAGAAGCACTAGGAATCCCAGAGACAGCTTTCAGGGCCCGACTGGGAAAGTCCTGAGTGAAGCATCCTTCTCTTGGGTGAGATCCCAATTTCTACTTCACGTTCAAGAAACATCATTTTGGAACAAAAGTGGCTGAATGCCAATGTCCTATGTTGCTATCCTCCACTGCTCAATCCCAGGGAGGTGGTTAGGCTCCTAAGGATATTTTTTGGAGTCTAAACATCTTTATCAAGTGCATCCCCTTCTGGGAGAAGAGCCAATTCTCCAAGAAGGAATGTGCATAAATAACCTCTAATCACATAGTTACAAAGATCACTGCAGGGACATTGAAGATTCTTTTTCTTTAAACCCTCAAGGCTACTCTGGAGGTCACTCTCACACGAGTGTCAGATAGACACTGCTACCTATTATAACTTGCCAAACCCCATTCTTATCAGCCCTAAAGAATACCTAGGGCGTTATATAAGATTCTACAAAGGTTCCATGCACTAGGGTAACTTTCCAGAAACCTACAGCCTCCAGATGAGTCTCTGGACCAGGTAAGTCCTGAAATGGAGAGGCAGGCCTCTCCAGAACACAATTAGTTCCATCCCACATCCCATATTATCAAAGGCTCCTTCCAATGGGCATAGCCTAAATACCCCTAAAGAATGGGAAAAAGATCAAAGGTGATGGTAGAGTTATATAGAGAAGGTAGGGCTTAACAAATGAGTATGAGTGCTGAATCATTATACTGATATTTCTTTTAGTCTTCAGTACCCTAGAGCAGCTAGAAGTCAAAACCTAAAATTGTGGAATTGTAACCCATACCAAGCTCTGAAATCTATTCTACAACTAATCGATGTGATGTACTTTGAAATTTATTGCTTTTTTGTATATGTTATTTATAGCAAAAAAGAAAAAAAAAAAAGAGAAGGGGTATAACAGAGAAGATAGGATTTAACAAATGAGTATGACTGCTGAATCACTATACTGATATTTCTTTTGGTCTCCAGTCAGTGTCTTGAAGCAGCTAGAAGAAAAAACGAAAAATCTTGGCACTGTAACCCATATCAGATTTTTTGTTTGTTTGTTTGTTTTTGCATGGGCAGGCACCAGGAAACAAACCCAGGTCTCCAGCATGGCAGGTGAGAACTCTGCCTGCTGAGCTACTGTGGCCCTGCCTGCTGAGCCACCGTGGACCCATACCAAATTTTAAAATTTGTCCTATAAGAATTTGTTAAAATGTACTTGGAATTTTATAGTTTTTCTGTATATGTGTTATATTTCACATTAAAAAAAAAAACTATACTGGGACCAACAAATGGGGTTTAAATTGAACCAATGCTGCTTAAAGTTGTTAAATTTCTTAATAAAAGATGTGAGGTAATCATTAGAAATGTTCCCTTTGACATATAAGGAAAATATGTATAAAACATGTAAACTATGCAAAAATATTTTCAAAATATGAAATATACACAAATATTTCTAACTGTATGTTGTATTTACACAATCATTCTTAACCATTATTGAACTGTGACCAAGTCATCTAAAATAGATATTTTTCCCCCTATTCTAGGGGTAGTGAAGATTTATTATTCATTGAGCATATTCAGGTTCTCTGAATTTAGTTCTTGCAACTTCTTTTTTTATGTTAGTAAATGCATTTCCTTCTGAAAAAAAGAAAAAAAAAAATCCTACCAAAAATCTCAGGCTTCTCTCCTCTCCCAGTCTTCGATATCTCACATTCTCTAATTAGCTAGCTACAGGTACAACCATTGATCTTTTACCCAATTAGCCTTCATTAATGTGTTTATATTATATATTAGGATATGTATTAGGATCTTCCAGCCCAAACATCTTTCACCTCAGTATTCCCAAGCACAAAGCAAAACCCAAAGCCCAAGATAGCTGCCAGCTCTCCTTCCGAAACTCATCTTAGAGGAACCATGGACAGTTGAAGAAAGCTGATGGACTCCCAACTCTAACATACACATTGTGAAAAACCAATGACATGACAGATGGACACTGGACTCCAGTGTGTGGGATTGAGGTAGGGGTAACAAGACCAGATAAGAGTCTTGCTGACTTCCATTATCATGGCAGATCACTGCACACCCTACCTCATGCCAACACAGGATAAAACCCTGCAATGCTAGCCCAGTACTATATGGAAACAATAGGGCAGTCCTTGGCCTGGAAAGAGTGGAGAGGTGATAAAAACAGAAGAGGTAAGAGTGATGTCTGCAAGATGGCAGAGTAAAAAGTTTCAAACGTATGCCCATTTCACACCACAGAAACATCAAATTGTCAAAATCAACTTTCCCAGAATCTGAAATACAGCCCTATATATACAGCACTCAAGTAAATGCTGAATCAAGGAAAAGACAACCTAAAAAAATAATAGAAAAGCTGTGTGCCGCTTTTACCAAAATTGTCCCCAACCCCTTCCTGGCTAGGCTGCCAGCTGTAGGACTGACAGTGGTCCATATTCCTAGTGCAGATCTGGTATATAGTTATGGAGAGAGCAGAGCACTTCTAATACGCAAATTTAGTGTTTTTATGCCTATTCCAATCAATCTAGTAGCTACCAGAAAACAAACTCAAGGTGCTTCTCTGTTATGCCTAATCCAGAACTCACTGAAGCAGAGAACTGATACAAAGCATGTTTTGTATCATGTTTGCATATTTTCTTTCAGGTCTTTGAGCATATTTAGGACTATTTTTTTTTTAAACTTTTTTATTAATTAAAAAACTTAACAAAAGAACATTAATATATCATTCCATTCTACATATACAATCAGTAATTCTTAATATTATCATATAGTTCCATATTCATCATTTCTTAGAACATTTGCATCGATTTAGAGAAAGAAATAAAAAGACAACAGAAAAAGAAATAAAACGATAATAGAGAAAAAAAGATTATACATACCATACCCCTTACCCCTTGCTTTCATTTATCACTAGCATTTCAAACTAAATTTATTTTAACATTTGTTCCCCCTATTATTTATTTTTATTCCATATGTTCTACTCTTTTGTTGATATAGTAGCTGAAAGGAGCAT
>PVIY010013753.1:0-58336 GCA_004026745.1 Myrmecophaga tridactyla | reverse complement strand
GCTCCTACCCCCACCGTCTCCTGCACTTCTCGGCTCTGGAGCCAAGGGCCTCTCATCCTCTTCAATAATAAACTTCTTCCCCCTATTGTCTCAGCTTTTTAAAATTATATATATATATATATAATTTTATTGTAATAACATATATATATATAAATCCCCCTTTTTAACCATTTTTAAGTGTACCCTTCCTTCAGTGGTATTATCACATTCACAATGTTGAGCTACCATCACCACCATCCATGACCAAAACTGTTCTGTCACTCTAATCAGAAACCCTGTACCAAGAAGCACTAACTCCCCATTTCCCCTCCGTCTGCACTGGCAACCTGTAATCTACTTTCTGTCCCTGTGAATTTGCATACCCGAATTATTCCATATAAAGGAAGTCATGTAATATCTGTCCTTTTGTGTCTGGCTTATTCAGTCAACAAGATGTCTTCAAGGTTCATCCATGCTGTAGCGTGCATCAGAACTTCATTCCTTTTTGCAGCTCAGTAATATTTCATCATGTAAGTACAACATTTTGTTTATCCATTCATCTATCAATAGACACTTGGGTTGCTTCTAATTTGGGTTATTGTGAATAATGGTGCTATGAACATGGGTGGCCAAGTATCTGTTTGAGTCCCTGCTTTCAATTCTTTAGTTATATACTTAGAAGTGGGATTGCTGGGTCATATGGTAATTCTATGTTTAACTTTTTGGGGAACTGCCAGTCTGTTTTCCACAAAGGCTGCACCATTTTACATTCCTGCCAGGGATGCACGAGGGTTCCAATTTATCTGCATCCTTACCAACACTAGTTATTTTCCTTTTTTTTTTAATAATAGCCATACTAGTGGGTGTAATGATAGACTTTTAACGGCCTCTGTACTGGGTCGGGATAAGAAGAGACACAGCATGAGGTATAGCCAGTCAGAGACGCTCACCTGAGCCTTGCTGTTGACATCTTCATCAGGGCTCCATGGTCTACTGCCCACATGGCTGACCTCAGTCTTCAGTCCTTTCAGAGTCAAACTGATACCCCATGACTCAAAGTGCCCACCGTAAATCGCATTCTTGGGCTTTCTGGCCTGGCCAGCCCCCACCCCAAAGATACTCCTACCAGGTATGGCCTTCCAAGGGCTTGAGATTACCTTCCAGAGAGCCAACGCCCAAGCATCACTGTGGGAATGGCTGAGTTCCTCACTCTACAGGGCCTCACCCATGTACCTATAAAATAATACTAATGCCTACTTCTTGCCCCAGTGATACTGACTTGCTTCCTCTAACAATCCTTCTTGGGCAGGAGACTATGCTAAATCTGGCTTAACACCCCAGCCAAATGGGATTATATCATCTAAAAGAGACTATCCAAAGAAGTTTGAACTCTCAGGAGACCCAATCCAAAGAGAGGATTATGCACATTGGAAGCCAGATCTTTAAGGCTTTCCTTTGAAATATACTTTGTTTTAAATTCTAACCTTTTCTCGTTCATCATTCAATTTTCAAAATGGATAAAAGTAAATTGTAAGTTTTCATTATCTTAACTGTAACTCATTTTTTTCCTTCAACGTACATTTATGAAGTACTTACCATGTGCAATACTATCAGAAATTATTCCTGATAAGTAATGGTAAATAAGTGCCAGCCTATTTACCATTGGCAGTTAATTTACAAATAGTTGTACCTTAGCAATTTATGAACTATAATTAAGGTCAACCAATGCAGCCTTCATTTAGGTTTAATAGTAATTTATGTCATTTATATCAGTTTGTATACTATCTTCAAGAGAAAAGGTTAGTAATCATTTAATTTATTTGCAAAGCTTGATTCATCCAGCTTTCTGTATGTCAGACTTTTTACTAGTTAAAAAGGAAAGGAACAGATTTTTATATCAATTAAAATAATTCTATATAACTTTTTTGTGCAAGATTTAATAAAAGACATTTTTTGTCTCTGTCACTTTAATTGCTGAAAATAACAAGATTTATAAATTCTGGAGGAAAAAAAAAGAATTGGAGTGTGCAGCCTGATCAACCACTGCTGGCTTTGGAGAGAGGAGGGAGCCACAAGTCAAAGAATACAGGCAGCCTAGAAACTGAAAAAGAAAACCCATTTTCTGAAGGATTCTACCCTAGAGACTCCAAAAAGGAATGCTGCTCAGCTGACACTTTGATTTTAGTCCAGTGAGACCTATTTCAGACTTCTGACTCCCAGAACTGTAAAATAATACATTGGGGTTGTTTTAAGCCACTAAATTTCTAGTAATTTCTTATAGCAGCAATGCAGATCAATAGAATGAGGCAGGGTTATGTTGAATAATATCTAAGGCTGCTTGAAAAATCTGCACCCTCTATTCACCCTCCTCTTGGAAGTCAGCTGTCACATAAGAAGACTGACTACCAGGGAGATGCCATGCCATGAGGAAGCCCAAGCCAGTGGGCTACCAAAGCATGAGATGTCTGCACAAAGGTGCTTCGGACCTTCCACCCAGCCCAGTCCACCACCAACTGACTAAATTCTTAAATAACCACCTCCCCACAGCTGACACCACATGGGGCAGAAGCACCCAACTGAGCCTGCTTAGATTCCTGACCCATAGAAGCAAGCAAATAAAGTGGTCATGGTTTCAGGTCTAAATTTTCTAAGTTTTAGGATGATTTTTTATGCTGCAACAGATAACCGAAACTCCTGTAAAAGACTTACAATGATGCCTGCCATATAATACACATTCCATAAATGAAAATTATGACAGTACTTTAGTTATACATACATAAATATCTCAATAACCCTGCTAGGTGGATCTGACCCCATCTGTGATAGTTGGGACTATGGTTCCACACACTCCCTCCTCTCCCCTGCTGAGAGCAGGGTGTACCTCTCACTTCATTGATGTTGGGCTTGGCCTTGTGACTTGATTTGGCCCATGGGATGTTTGCAGACATGGTGCACATAAAGGCTCAAAACGTGCTTATGCTGTGAGGCTTCCCAGCTTGAGCTTCTGCCGTGTCCATAAGAAGACACCCCAGGAGACCTGTAGGTTCCAGAAGAATGAGAGACATGTGGAGCAAAGCCACTCAGCCAACCCACAGCCCTGAGAGCATGATGATACATGCTCACTGTTGGATGCCACTGAGTCTTGGGGTGGTTTGTCATGCAGTAATAGCTGACTGATACATGTCTTTAGGTGAAGAAATTGAGGCCCCAAAAGCATCATTTAAACACAAGACAAAACCCATGGAAATGTTAATAATAAAAGTTGTTGTCTTTTTATATAGAGCCAGATAAGAGTCCCTCTGTTTATTACTAGAAAGCTAGAGACATAAGTAGTTCATGCTCAAATGAGGACTTCAGGTGAAAGCTCAGAGGAGGAATAGTTTAAACCTCCAAGGAAAGAGGTTGAGAAAACTTCAAGGAGAAGACAAGACTTAACCTCCATGAGTCTCAGGCAGTTCTGAGCTACAGAAGAACACTGCCAGAGGCTATTGTTCCAGGTCACCTTGAAGAAAAGGCACCAACCATTTCAGAAGCTCACACCACGCGGCACCATTCTCTGGTTTTTCTCTCAGTACCTTTTGTGATGCGCCTAACCCCTCAGCTGGGGGTGGGAGAGCCGTGGACACCACCTCCCAAATACCTGGTCTCCTCTGGGAGGCTTATTTAGGGCGGACTGTATTTGAAGTTTGAGAAAACAAACATGCCATGGGAGTCTCGGCAAAACTACTTTTGAACGTCTTCAACTTGGCTGCTTCAAAATCAAATCTGTGTGTGGACAAGACAAAGCTTGCAACCCTTGGCTAAGACATGTGCATGCCAACTTTCAAAGTAGAAAGCATCACTCTTAGAATAGTGGCTCCAAATGCAAAGCAGAATGAAAAATGGTCTATCCAAAGATCAAGTTTTCTGTAGCACACGTGGGCTCTGGAGTCACACAATCCTGGGTTCAAACCTCATATCTGGTACTTATTAGTGAGCAGACCTTGATATATGACTACTCATTACCTCAGTTTGGAAATCTGTGGAATAGTACCAATAATGCCTATCTCAGAGGCCTGCTGTGAGGAATAAATGAGAGAATAAATGTAAAATGCCTACAATAGCAGGAGGTTCATAGCGCGTCCTCACAAATGTTGAAGTGTTAAATTCTGTTGCGCTTGTCTTCCTGCTGGACATACGTACCAACAGACAGAGATACATTACCCGCCACTGATCTCAGGGGAGCCCCCCCCCCCCGAAAAGCGTCCTCCTCTTCCACCAGCAGCCTCTGTCCTCAGCACATGTGAAGGGCTGGGGCAAAGAGACGCTGGAGTTTGGGGATTGAATGGGAACTGGACAATGTAAAGACTAAGGACAAAAGGGACACAAAACCGCTAGGGAACAGTTTTGTTTAGTATTTGATGAGGGATGCATCTTCTTCCCCCTTATGAGAGAAGGAGGGTGAGGCTGCGATGGGCCTGGGGAAGAAGAGTGGCTGAAGCAGAAGGCAGGAGCAACGGACCTTGAAGGGGTCTGCGGAGACGCGTAAGATGGCTCAGGAGGCAGAGCCTGAACTGTCCACTCTCACTGAGTCAGGAGAGCAGGGCTTGTCAGGGAGGAGAAAGGGAGCCGTGTCAGTGCTAACCCGGTCACGGGAGGTAGCTGGAGCTGGGACCGCTGGGCTGGGGTCACCTCAGCACATTTACAGCACACTTACCGTGGCTGTGCATCAACCCATTCGGTCTACATCACAACTCTAGGAGGTGGGTCTTACCACTTCCCTCTCAGAGGTCCAGAGAAGGTATGGAAGCCAGCTCCTAGGGGCCCCAGGGAGGCTTACCTGCTAGTATTCACACCCTTTGTGGTTCCAGCAAATTCCGGCTGTCCCCTCCCTGATCCCTGCCTGTGGCCCTGACGTCAGAGGACACTTTTCTGCAGCTCAGCCTTGGCACCCCTTTGCACAAGCTGGTGGCATTTGCCCCTCCACTGTAGGGAACAGGTACTGAGACGCCCTTTCTTCACCTGAGGTCCCAAAGCAGTCACACCTGCCCCCTCTCACCTGCCATCTGAGGACTGAGCAAGGACAGGCACGATTTTGGTAGTGAAGAGAGAAGGTAAGGGGAATGCACAGCCCCTAAACATACACCTACTACTGCTGGCAGGGAGCTGAAATGTTTTCAGGAAACAAAACCCTTTGCTCTATAATTATAAGAAGATGTGAAATTTAAAGGACAAATGTCACGGGAAGAAAGAATTAGGCACTGACTTGAGCTCACACCAAGTCCCAATGACTCTGAGAGCTGAGCTCAGAGCAGAGAGAGAAAACTGACTGGGACCTGGGGTGGAGGGGGCGGTGAGCAGAGGCCACAGCGGGAGGAGACTGAGGGCCAAAAAGGAAGAATCGGCTGCATCCAAACAAACCATAGTTCCTCCGACTCTCCTGGTCGTGAAGCGTTCCTGAGGTCCCCCTTCTGAAACCAACAGGTTCCGGCCGAGAGAATGCCGGACAAGCACCTGACTGAAGGAAGCGGGTGGCGGGTGAGAGCAGCTGGGTTCATTTACCGGATACTGATTTGCCAGAAAAGGAAGTGGGGGTGTCGGGGACATTATTTCCACTTCCTGGTTACATACTCAAACATGGAAAAACTGAGTCCTAACAGAACAAGGCAGTAAACTAGGCACCCACCCCAGGTGGTACCACACCCAAGCCATTTCAGGATGCAGCAAGAGCTGGTAGTGTTTTTATGAGCCCCCAGAGAGCAGCACCCAGCTGCCATTTAAATCTAAAGGACAGCAAGGGTGCCACAAGAAATCTTCTCCTTTTGTTTTTTTTTTTTAAAGCCAGCTGTAGAGATTGAGCACAACCTCTCTGCCTTTTAATAAAATTAAATTGTGGAGCATTCAGACAATGGAATACTACAAAGAAACCCGGCGGCTTTATGGGTATTGGCGTGGAGCAATGACCAAGCTAAACAGGAAACAAAGCAAGAGGCAGAAGAGTTTGGGTAATATGCTACATATTGTATAAAATACGTTCTGCTACACTGGTATAAAGTAACAACATAGGCATATCTTGTACATACATAGAATATCTCTAGAAGAACATGCGTGAGCTAATCAAGAAGAATAACATGGTTATAAATCAGGATTCTCCTTGGGGGGACAGGTACAAAGGAGAAGTCTGTGCCTTGACCAGTGTCCTGGGTGTTCCGTTTCTAAAAGCTCATTCAACCTGTATTTATGAGTTGTATACTTTTCTATTTATGTGCTATACCCCCATAAAACTTTCCCCCAAAGTTGAATTAAAAGACATAACTCCTGGGCAGGCAACAGTGGCTCAGTGTCAGAATTCTCACCTGCCATGCCAGAGACCTGGGTTCGAGTTCCAGTGCCTGCCCATGTAAAAAAACAAAACAAAACAACAACAACAAAAACATGGCCTTGCAAAAAAGATTTTCTGCTCTTTATTGTGTTCTAAAAAATCAAACTTTTAAGTATACCAAAAAACAAAAACAAACCATAACTCCAGTATCAGGCACTCCAAGAGTCTCTCAATTCCTTTCCCAAAAGGATTTGTTCTAAACTCACACACTCAGTTCAGAATGGGGCGGAGGGCGGGGGTGTGTGTGGTGTGTGCTGAAAGAGGCTTAATTTCCAATGTTCCCCTATCTGGCCTCAGTTACTCTTTCCTCACACTGATCTCCAGCCTCTTGTTTATCAATTGCTTTTTTTTTCCTCCCCCCTTCAGAGCTGTTCATCTACTCAGTAAAGTTGGACCACTGGGTAATCTGTTCTCTCCAGAGCTGAGGAGTTGAAGAGAACCTGCCGGTAATTTTTAGTGTGAGCAAGAATACTGGTGAAAAAGAAAAGGAGGTGAAGTCTGCATTCTTGACCCCTTTAATTGAAGAGGAAGAGAAAAACATTCCATTTTTCTGGACACTTAGTAGTGATTCTTTTCCTAAAGTATCACAGATTACCCCAGCAAGAAAAATCAAATGTTCTCCAACCCTTTTCAAATTTGATCCTAGGCATTCCCTTGGAGGAAAGTTGGGCATTTGCCTGGGGAGCTCACAGCAGCTGCCAAGATTCCCTCACACCTGGGATTCATAACTTCCCAGAGAAGGAGAACGAAGGAGCCTGGCACATATCGAGGGTCTACTGTGTGCCAGACACCACGCTAGGTGTTTCCGCCATTATTACATCCATGTCGTAATAACTCTAGCAAGTAGATTTTTCCCACTTGACAGAAGGAAATTAAATTTCAGAGTAGTTAAGTATCCCAACTGAGATCACACATAAACCAAAATGTAGTGGCTTTAAACGATTTATTAGATTGCTCATGATTCTGGGGGTGGACGGGGCTCGGCCGGCTTCCTCACGTGGGGGTTCTCACGCGGTTGCAGTCAGATGTCAGCTGTGACTGCGTTCACCCAAAAGTTCACCCAAAGGCTCTCCCAAGCGGGAGGTCCACACAGGCTCACTCACCTGGCTGGCACAGCTTCCTTGACCACGTGCTGGCCTGGGCTATCAGCCCGAGGGCTGTGTCCACGAGAACGGGGAAACACCCCAAGGAAAAGCATTCTAAGAGGCTCAGACAGAAGCTGCCAGTCTTATGTCCCAGCATCACTTCTTCCCATTCCTTCAGTCAAAGCAAATCGTAGGCCACACCCAGATTAAATGAAGAGAGAAGAGATTTCGCCTCTCAATAGGAAGAGGAATAGCAGAGAGTTGTGGCTACCTTTAATCTACCACTCCTGGAAAGTAGCGAGGCCGGGGTTCCAGCCCAGGTCTGTCTGACTCTTTCCTTTACAGTTACCTCCAGCCTCAGTTATGAACCTGCCCAATCACTGGAAAATGGCCATTACTGATTCAGGTGTTTGAAAAGGAAGGTATATAGGAATATCAACACCACTTAGACACCCCTTGATAAAGAGGCTAGCACAGGCTGCACTAAGCTCTCCCCGAAAGACCCTACTCTTTCCTCTACCCAGTGGAACTACCACAGGAACCAGTGGGCCCAAAGCCCACAAGCCCGCCGAGGGCAACCTTTAGATAATAAGACCCCGGTGAACCTGTCCCCCGGACACCTGAGTTAGGAGTTCTCTGGAGGCTTTCTAATAAAAGCTATTTGGAACCCTAAGCAAAGATCTATGAGCTTCAAAACTAACTTTTTAAAACTTTTGGAGTTAAAATCTAAAGCACAGATTACCAAGAGACAGAATGAGGGTAGAGAATGGGGTACAGAATTTTTAATAAGGTTAATTGTAAATGTTTGGCAATGGATAGAGGTGATGGTAGCAAATTACCGTGAATGTAACCGAAGTGCTGAATTATGGGTGTGAGTATGGTTGGAAGGGGAAGTTCAGGGTCATGTATGTTACTAGAAGAAAAACTAGAGGACAAAACAATGGCCTGAATAACACAGTGAAACTTGTGGTGGATGATGATTGTGGTTAATTGTACAAATATAAGAATGTTCTTACTTGAATTAGAACAAATGTGCATCACTATTACCAGGAGTTAATAAATAGGTTGGTATATGGGAAAAATATATAACTGTAGACTGATGTTAACAATAATATTGTAATATTCTTTCATAGATTGTAGAAAAAGTAATATACCAATGATAAGTTTCAATAATAATGTGGGCCATGGTGGCTCAGCAGGCAGAGTTCTCGCCTGCCATGTCGGAGAGCTGGGTTCGATTCCTGGTGCCTGCCCACACACAAAAAAAAATGAAAAGAAAAGAAATTCTAGAGTTAGCAGGAATCCTAAAGATAATTTATATGGGCCACCGTGGCTCAGTGGCAGAGTTCTCACATGCCATGCCTGATCTAAATAAATAAAAAATGTAATACTACCCAATGAGGAATAACTTATTTAAATGATCGTGATGATGAATCTGCAACTATGTGATGATACTGTGAATTTCTGATTATATATGTAGAATGGAATGATCATATGGTAAGAATGTGTGTGTATGTCATGTTTAAAAAAATTTTTTTTAATTAATAAAAAAATCAATTGGTAAAATAATAATAAGGGGGTAGAAGGGGCACGGAATTCTTTTTGAAGCAGTGAGAATGTTCTGAAATTGATTGTGGGGATGAAAGTACAACTCTGTGATTATACCGACGGCCACAGATTGTACACTTTGGATGGGTCGTCCGGTGTGTGAATTAAACTGTTCTCGAAAATAATGACGTTAAAGGTGAGAGCCCCAGCCGCGTTCACCGGCCCTGCATCCCCAGCTACGCGACAAAACGCCAGCTGCCGGGGCAGGAACCCAACCTCTGCAAAGACCACCCGGCTGCGGTTGGGTCGCCCCGCCGGCCGGCCGGCCTCCACTCGGACTTCTCCACCGGGCTGTCGGGCTCGGAGCCCACGGGGCCGTCCAGCTTCCTGGGGTACAGGAAAAGCCGCGCCAGCCTGGGGCACTGAGTCCCAGCAGGGCAGCGAAAGGAGCAGTCCGTGGAAAGTTGAGCTTATTCTCCCAAGAGGGGCTGGAGAGGATGTCCCACAACAGCCTTCATTCATTCTTCCTACATTTCAGCTGTGCCTTCTCCGTGCCCCGCAAGGCCGCCGGCTCTGCCCGCGCTGAGCCCGCTTCCCCGCCCCGCCTGCCTCTCCAGCCTCCCCGGTGCGCACACGGCGTCCCGCACCGATTAGTGGTCTGCAAGTATTAACTGAATTTAAAAAATAAACCAACTTTACCATTACATTTTGGATAAAACAGTTTGAAGCTGAGGAAAGGGGGCAGCTTAAAGAATCAGAATGCTGCAAATTGAAAAGTGGAAAACCTAATTACACTTTAAATGCGGGCCTCGAAAATGGCCTCAATCAATACTTATTGAATAATTAAGCAAACTTTACATCCACAGTGTTAGCAAACATAGGGATTTTTCTAATAAGTCGATCATTAGAAGAGATTTTAAGAGGGAGTGTCAGCTTAATTAAGAGGATAGTTTTCAAACCTTCCGTTCTAACCATTTCCAAATAGAAGGGCTTATTAGCAATTTCAAATGTGCCCTGCTTATTTGTGAAAAAAAAGTCTAAGACAGCACGACCATTAGACAAGACATCATATAATTTTGTTTGTGTCGGTGCTTAACAGAAGTTTCAGTGACTGTCTTTTAAATAGCCCTTGTTCTTAATTTTTACAAACTCAAAACGATCTTTATACTCCTTCCACCCACAGTATCCCAAAAAAGTTTCCTGGTGAAATTTTTTAAGAATATAGCTTAGTTTCTTCACCCCTCAACAGAGATAGTAATGGCACCCATATCACAGGGTAGCCACTGATAATTAAATGAGACTGAGAGAGGATAATATTTTGAGAAATTTACAAAACTCTTTTTCCTTTCCTCTATTTATTTCCCAGTGTCCCACGCCCTTCTCCTTATTCAGTCTATAGAAGTTTCTTATTGCCAGCCAGCATTTATTCCCCCAGGGGAGGAGTGACAAGGCAAAAAAAAGAAAAGCAGCACAACAGTTTAGGAGGTAAGGATGAGGACTTTTGAACTGTAAAAGTTTAAGCCTTAAATAATTGAAGGTGTCAAGCCTGTGTTAAAAATAGTAAAATTGGAAAAACAGAGAACTAGATTGCCAGATACATAGGTTTGACTATTGAAGGGTGGAGCCAGAGGGGAAAGGAAGCACTGGGAGAGTCTCTGAGAAAGGAACTTGCAGCCTGCCCCTGGCCCAAGGGAGGTGGGTGACAGATGATGGGAGAGCAGAGGACCTGTGACTCCAAAGCAGAGAAAAATGTCTTTACCATGTGCCCAGGCAGAAAGGCCAGGGGTGGGGAAGGGGAGTGGCCGGCCCTCTGGGGGTGCCCTGAATGGTGGCTGGTCCCAGTGTCCTGGGATATGGATTTGAGGGAACAGAGAGAACCATGGCTTGGAGGTGTGGAGCCCAGGAGGACCCCACAGGCAGGGGCCTGCTGCATGGTCAGCCTGGGATGAGGCAGGGGTCAAGATCAATTGGGCAGAATGGGCACTCAAAAGAGAAATTAAAGTCATTTATAGAAAAAGTAAATTATTAAAATTGCATCATTGCTCAATTCCACACTTCTCATCCAGGCCTTGGCATTGGCCTCTACTCTAAGATAATGTGCTTAATTGCCTGATATATATGTGCTCAATAAAGTCTTGGTACTATTATTTTATTATTACCTTTCAGGACAAGACACTGAAAAAAGCTTTTACACTCATTCAGAAAGCCCTGTTATTTCCAGCAAGTGAGTAGGAAAGTCTTAAGAGAACCAAGGAAGGAATGAAGTGGTCCCTTTATTCCTGCCAAGGAACACTCAGGTTGGCACCATGAACACCATGATGGGAAAAGATGCCACCCAACTGCAGCCTGGAAAGGACCACGGCGAGCAGTATCCATGCCTGTTAGGGTAAGTCCTCCTCTCCTTACTTTCTGTTTTTGAGATTGGCTTACTCCATATGGACAATTTTTAGAGACTGCATTGTGTTCATAAAGTCGGCTTCCTTTTACTCCTGGGCACACAGATTGTATTTTCCAGTCTCCTTGGCAGGTAGGTGAGACCAAGTGATTTGTTCTGGCCAATGGAATGGGGCAGAAGTGAAACATGCTATTTCTTGGACCCTAAAAACCTCCCTTGGGAGCCTAGACACTTTCCACTAACCCCTGTACAATGAGAAGCAAAGAACCCTGAGGCCCTAGGAGACAAGCACAGCCACAAGATGGAAGGAGGCTGGTTGGAAGAGAATCCCATGGCTGGGACACCTGGGGGCTTAGATTGTTGCTAATGTGAGAAATAAGCTTTTCTTTAGGTTGAGCCATTGAAATGTGGGCCTTGTTTGACACAGCAGTCTATTTTGACCAATATACACTGTATACATTTTAGAATAAGTTTGTTGAATTCCTTTCAAACATGATTGTAGCTCCCCTACTCCCCCCCCCCCCCACTGTGACCCCTGTCCTATACCTTCTCAGAAGCCAGTGGGTGCAACTGCAGCTTACTTGCCTTGCAAATGTTCTTTTGGATTTAGGCATTTAACAGAGTGAGCATGAGATGTTTCATTTTAGGAAGTTGAAAATCCTAGATTGAAAGAGGTGTAGAAATGGAAGGTATTTTTGTAGTCACCTGATCCAATCATTTATTTTACAAATGAGAAAACTAGAAGTCTTGGGAGGCAAAGGTACTGACTTAAGGCCATAGACTGGATAGCACCAGAACCAAAAGTGGAACCCACATCTACAGAGTTCACCTCTATTAGGCCTGTAGATAGGTTTGAACATATAGCATCACATTAAGAACACAAGCTTTAGCATCGCACTGAGCAGACTTAAATTTTTGGCTTCACTTATTAGCAGCTGGATTATTTTAGAAAAATCATTTAACCTCTCTAAGACTCAATTGCCTCATCTATAAAATGGAAATGATTACAATAGCACTTTCCTCTTAGGTTGTCACATCGATTAAATAGCTTAATGCATTTAAAATGCTCAGCACAAGTCCAATCCTAACAAGGTTTTATTAGATTAGTGTTTGCAATTATTTAAAATAATACCAAAGTTGTATAAAAGTGAGGCAGCTTTAACAGAACACCATCCTCTGTGAACCGAACTTTGCATTTCTCTACTCAGGTTTTATTTGGGACACCCATAATTGGGGCACCTTACATGCATGTAACTCTCTCCAGTACCAAATGGTAAATTGGTGGTCATATCTCTGTATTCCTCAAGGCTTAGGATTGTGACTTGCTCAAGATAGATGCTTCATTAAAGCGTGTTGGAAGACAGAGCCTAGGACAGGGAAGACAAATGTAAACAAGCATGTAAGTCTCTAACATCCCCGTCCAGGGCAGGATTGACCAGGCTCCATCCTGCCTCCCTCCTCAGAGCCCCAGCTCCAGCTCTGATGAAAAGAAAGTAGTCACTCCTGGCTGGAGACTGAGTGGCCATTATGATAGAAAACCTCGATTTGATGAGCTCCGGAGAAGTTGGGTGGCCCCGGAAATGCCAGAACAGTTTTTCTACCAGTGGGTCCTTCTGCCACCAGTTTCAGGAATCAGGACTTTCCTTAAACAGCTTTATAAAAACCAGAAGGCTGGAAAGTCTTGGTAATTCCCTGTTTTAGGGCTTACAATTCCTATTTGCACATACCCTACTGCCAGAGACTGGCCTTGCTTTCAGAATCCTGACTATCTCATGCCACATCAGCACCCCCAGAGTGCTGAGAATTGAGATTTTAAACTAAGAAGCTGCCTCAATAACTCTGTTGACCCTGGAGCTTCTGGTATTTGTGTGACACCTGAGACTCAGAGTTAGAGGCCTGAAGCTATGAAAGTCAGCAGTACCCCATACACAGCAACTCCTTAAAAAAAGCTGAAAAAGTGATGAGACTTCCACTAGAGATATGAATGAAGCTGATCTGGATAGGACTAAGGAAAATCAGAATACAGGGTAAAGGATAATACGGTCTATCTTTTAAAACTTCAGCTTCTGTATGAGACCAAAGGGAGAGGTGTTTATTTGGTGCAAAATGTATATTTTTGCTAACACAAAATCTACTTTAACTTGTATGATCAATTTATTCGAGCACCATAGTTGAATAGAAAGTGAGATCTTGTTGGTTTGTACAGGTCAGTGTGATGCTCCGATACATCCCAGAGTAATTTGGGATGTATCAAATAAAGAAGAATTTGCAAAGTGCCCTGGAAGGACTGGGGAGAAAGGAAGAAATAGTAAACTTTCCCATCTGGGGAATTCTTGATATTCTCACAAGCACTTGCAAGAACCAATTTAATAAACCAGTACCTCGACCTTGGCACTTGCCCCTAAGAAACTTGTTCCTGCAAAGGAGAAGCTAAGCCAACTTAGAATGATGCCTAAGAGTCACCCCCCAAGGAACCTCTTTTGTTGCTCAGATGTGGCCTCTCTCTCTAAGCCAGCTCAGCAAGTGAACTCACTGTCTTCCCCTCTACGTGGGACATGACTTCCAGGGGTGTAAATCTTCTTGGCAATGTGGGACAGAACTCCTGGGATGAGCCAGGGCCTGGCATCATGGGATTGAGAAAGCCTTCTTGACCAAAAGGGGGAAGAGAGAAATGAGACAAAATAAAGTGTCAGTGACTGAGAGATTTAGAGTCCAGAGGTTATCCTGGAGGTTATTCTTACACATTATATAGAAATTCCTTTTTAGTTTATGGTGTATTGGAGTGGCTGGATGGAAGTACCTGAAACTGTTCAACTTATTCCAGTTTCTTGAAGATGATTGTATAATTATATAGCTTTTACAATGTGACCGTGTGATTGTGAAAACCTTGTTTTCACAAATAAAAATCACCCATTATTGATTTTACTTTTTCACAAAAGTGAAAAAGTAGCTGATGTTCCCTTTATTCAGGCTATGGATAGATGAGTAAAAAATAATGAGAAAAAAATTAATAATGGGGGAGGAGATAAGGAGTAAAAAATTGGGGTAGATTGCAATACTAGTGGTCAATGAGAGGGAAGGGTAAAGGGTATGGGATGAATGGTTTTTGTTTTTTTTTTAACATTTGTTCCCCCTATTATTTATTTTTATTCCATATGTTCTACTCATCTGTTGACAAGGTAGATAAAAGGAGCATCAGACGCAAGATTTTCACAATCACACAGTCACATTGTGAAATCACACAGTCACATAACTATATCATTATACAATCATCTTCAAGAAACATGGCTACTGGAACACAGCTCTACATTTTCAGGCAGTTCCCTCCAGCTTCTCCATTACATCTTGAATAACAAGGTGATATTTAATACGTAAGAATAACCTCCAGGATAACCTCTCGACTCTGTTTGGAATCTCTCAGCCATTGACAATTTGTCTCATTTCACTCTTCCCTGTTTTGGTCAAGAAGGTTTTCTCAATCCCTTGATGCTGAGTCTCAGCTCATTCTAGGATTTCTGTCCCACTTTGCCAGGAAGGTCCACACCCCTGGAAGTCATGTCCCACGTAGACAGGGGGAGGGTGGTGAGTTTGCTTGTTGTGTTGGCTGGAGAGAGAGGCCATATCTGAGCAACAAAAGAGGTTCTCTTGGGGGTGACTCTTAGGCCTAATTTTAAGTGGACTTGACCTATCCTTTGTGGGGTTAAGTTTCATATGAACAAACCCCAAGAATTGGGGCTCAGCTATAGCTTTGGTTGTCCACACTGCTTGTGAGAATTTCAAGAATTCAACTTGGGGAGGTTGAATTTTCCCCCGTTCTCACCATTCCCCAAAGGGGACTTTGCAAATACTTTTCCACTCGCTGATCAAATCACTCTGGGATTGGATGAATGGCTTTTTAATTTTTTCTCTTTATTTCTTTTTCTGGAGTGATGCAAATGTTCTAAAAATGATCATGGTGATGAATACTCACCTATTTGATTATCCTGTGAACCATTGATTTGTATACTTTGGACGGACTGTGTGGTGCATGAATATATCTCAATAAAAATATTTTAAAAATAACTATGTTGATTCGACATTTGAAGGTTATCCAGGTGTACTCAGAATATCCCCAAACCTTTTGCACCTGGAGGGCCTACCAGAAGTCCTTTAGCAGTAAAAACTCAAATTTGCAGTTTTATGCGCCCACTTGCATAACCCAGAACCCCTGCCTTCTCCTGCCCTGATTTCACAGAGCTCCTGGAGTGCACATGAGCCCCTGGATGCCAAGGTAAGCATGACACTGCCACTTCCGCCAGGGCCGGGTGAGGAAAATGAAGTCCCAGCCAAGTGCACTGACCCCAGGCCCTGGTCTGTCAGCGCTTGAGATGCCACCTTCATCCCCCAGGCCCTCACCACCCCATGTTCCTCCTTGGGGCAGGATGCAATGGATCTCTCTCCCCTCCTCACGCTGGGCCCGGCAGCCCCTGCTGGGAACCTTCAGCTCACCTCAAGCCCCGTCAGAACAGTATCTCAGCTGCAACCTGCGCAACTCTGGGCAGGTTCGTACTGCAGGCTGGACCCTTCCCTCCCAGGCCTGCGAAGGTGGTGGGCTGCCGGGATAAACAAAATGGACATAGTTTAGCTAAGGCAGCATCAATTTAAAGTTCGCCAGATGTTTTCTGGGCTTGGTGGAGGCAGGAAGTCATCTTGGAGCAAATTTTCTTTGCTTGGGGAACAATACCTGGAGTGGCCCCTTTTGGTCATGTAAATGAGGGACTAATTGGCGCTCCCTGCCCTGGGGAAAAGGGCTGGGCAAATCTTTAATGGAAGAGGAAGGCCTATCAACCTCCCTTGATATGCAGAGTTTCAAGGAAAAGAGGGGGCCAATTTGCAAAGCGCATACAAATTCCTGCATGCCTAGGACCCAGATTAGAAAGGATGAGGGGAACTCAAAAAGGAGTTCACCTCCTGGGAGGTTGCCCAGGGCGGTGGCCTGGGCTCCAGCAGGAACTCTGGTGGGCTGGAGGGGCCACCTGATTCTGCCACCTCGTGGATTCCCAGCTGCCCTGCTGTGAGGTCGCCTGGCTTTGAAAATATGGACGGGATTTGAGCCACCATTTTAGAATCAGCAGGGGAGCATCTTAAAACACAGGGGTGCTGCAGAAGGCTGGTTTCCGAGGGGTCAGAAGCACCCCACACCTTCTCCTTTGTTTGTTTTTTACTTTTTCATTTTTTTTTTCCACATCTTGATCTGGGTGGTGGTTACACGGGTGGACAGGCATGCAAAAATTCATCAAGCTGTGTATCTAAGATTTGTGCACTTCACTGTATCTAAGTTATACCGTAATAAAAACATACCAAAGCTCAAGCATAGCCCCCAGAGATTCTAGGTTTAAATCTGGATCTGGAGTGACACCAGTATTTTTTAAAGCTCCCTGGCTAGTGTTGTTAACATGTGACCCGAGTGGAGAAACTCAAGCAGGGGCTTGCAGCATATCCTTGTAGGTGCCCGCTACTGACTGGTCTAAGCTCTTTGGAAGCCTCTGTGGACTAAGCGAATAAGGGAATAGGGAAATTTGTGTGGTGGGAGAGAGAAGCATTGTAATTTGTGAACCCCGACCCGTACCCCTATATCCTTCTAAGACAACCCCACCCCTCCATATATCAATTTTGCAAATCTGCCTTGCACGCCCCCACTGCTAGGCATCTGAGCCCCAGTGGCAGGGCCCTCCTGCTGAAGTGTCCCCAGAGTGAAAGTTCTACAGCCTCAGGCGCCAGCCCCACTGCCTCTGGCCAAAGCACCCTAGAGTGAGCCAAGGAGCCAGGAGGTCAGCCTGGCATCTCGACACAGAACTGTGGGCCCAGGGGTGCAAGGAACGGGTCCACAGTCAGGCCTGTGTGTGCAGACACAGCGTTAACAACGACACCAGAGAAGAATGAGCGAGAACACTCTGGCTGGGGAGCTCTGAGTAAATGCAGTGTAAAAGCTTCGTGACTACGGCCTGGGGAGTCGTTGGAATGAGTATTTATGGCCATATTTTTCACTGAGCTTGGCAAGGAGGCTTCAGAAATGAAAGATTTTTTGGCACCAGAAGCCTTGCGCCAACCGGCGTATCTTTAAATTAAGTAGTGAAGCAGACGGGCTCTGAGTTACTGGACACTAATTCATGCCTCGGCATGAAAATTCAGGCTTCTTAGAATGAGTTCTAGCAATTAGACATTTAAAAATATTTAATGAATGCCAATGAAGGAAGAAAAGAATTAAGTGATGTCTACCCAAGTAGCTGTTTGAGGGTAGAAAGAGAGTGTGGACAGTTTGTCCACAGGGGGCCTCATACCCGGGCCCTTTCCTACAGGGCCGACCCCCACTGGACCACCTCTAGTCTCCCCAGAGCCCCGAAGTCTGTTAAGCAGCCAGATTTTGAGACACCATCAACTCTGCTTTCGAACCAACCATTCTTTGTCTCAGATCCCAAATATCAAAGCTAGACACTCGTCCCATCCCTCCCTTCACTCTACTTATGGTCTTTCAATGTCCCTCAATTCTCTGGCCTAGTTGTCACCAGCTTTTCTCCCCCCTCTCCCCTTTCTTCTTTCTTTGTTGTCTTCTTTTCTTTTCCTTCTCCATTTTGGTTCCAAATCCCTTCACTGCTGTGCCATCATTATGATTTTTGCATATCCTGATGTTTACTTAATTTTTTAAAATACTGAATGATTTTTTTTCTTTCGATTCCCTTTTGAATGCCTAGATAAAAGTATTTAAAAAGGAAATTTTATATCCATTGAAAACTGTTAGTGCTTGCTATAAAATAGGAGGAAATTATAAAACAGTAAAATATATGCAGTGGAAACACAGCAATAGTATTTATGTCTAGCTAAATTCGGTTGCTGGCAGAAGGCTCTGAGGCCTAGTCAGGAAAGAAGATGGTCTTTGTTAAAAGAGGTGCTGAAGCAGACTCGCACCAAACTCAGGCTTTCTCCTTCACATCTCCAAAAGTGACAAGGAGATAGGCTTATCATTGTGTTATTGGATGCTGTGTGCTTTGATCATTTTTTCATTGACAAGGAAGAATGGTGGGAAAACTACTCTTGCTTCTTCTTTCTTTTCTCTTTCTCTCATTCCTTCCATTTCTACCAATTCCTTCACTTCCCCTCATCTCTTCCCTTTTCCTTCTTTTTTTTTACTCCAGTAGACAAACACTTTTTTATCTTTGATGTACTAACCACACATGAAAAAAAAGGAAAAAAAAAAAATTAAACACAGGAAAGATGACCCAAGAAAGGTATCTAGCCAGCCTCCCTCCTGCCCTTTTTCTGCCTTGCTTCCACTGGCAGGTGGGCTGTCTGCCTTCCTCCACGACCGCCTTTTGGCCCTCGAAAGGGGAGAGGAACTCTTTCCTGACTTAGTTTTTGGCTCCTGTCAAAAGAAGAACACCACGGGGTAGGATGCAAGGCCCACCTCTGCCACCTGAGCCAGTGTTTAGTTGCCACTCCCAGGAACACGACCCACTCCTGCCCCCCAGGCAAAGCCCAGGCAGGACAAGCCTGGGTTGGGCTCACTTGGATATGGAAATAGACCCATCCAGATGCTGCTCACCAGACCACACAGCCCAAGGCCTGGTGGCTGACTACGACATTGTTAAAAGATAGTTTATAGAAAAAGGTAAAATCATGACTCCTGTAAAAACATAAAAATCAGCATATGTTAAAGGATTTATTCTACTTAAACGACATAAGAGAACCAGGCAGATGTTAAAGTTGTGTTGAGATGAACGGTAAATGGAGAGAAACATGGTTGTTGCTCCTGCAGAGAGGGGAAGGAAATCAAATATTTACCAGACAGGACAAAATTGGCACATCTACTGATTATCTACAACTTCCAGATAGTTGCAAAATAGCTTAAAGACAATGAAGTAGGCTAGTAATCTCTTCACTCTAAAGGGTGTGCCATAAATAAAGCATAGATTTCCAGGGAAGCATGTAAATTCTTAACCGGGGGACACCCTACTCATTTGATTAATGCTTCCCGAGCTCCTTTGATTGCACACAATAGGTGTGAGGAGAGGACCCAGGTGTCCCACGTGAGAACAGCAGAAGGGCAGGGTCACCGCCGTCAGGCCACCTACCCCTCTGAGTCTCTTCATTAAAATGAGGGCCAGGAACCATAGGTGCTCTCTAGGCTTCCTCTAGCTCTGAGAGATCTAGAATTCCAAGGTGCAAGACACTGATGTTCAAAAAAAATTAAACTAGCCCAAGGATTTATGATTCCTGGGCCCCACCTTGTCAACTGCTGCCCTGGGGGAAGGGGCAAGTACATTGCCATCCTTAGGGCTTCTTGGTTTGCTGGGCAATCTTACGCCGCCATCCTTCACCTTCTGAACTCTCTGGGGCCCCTGACCCCCCGTGAAGACCCTCTTTCCTTGACCACGTGGTTTTCCAGGAAGTGGCTGGAGAGTGAGAGGAGCTCTGGGGGCTGATGTCTCTTCCCAGTTCAGAGCTCTGCACTTCTGTGGCTTCTCCCGGCTGCGGGCCGAGGGAGGGTGAGCGCCAACAGGGCGCAGGGAGGCTGGGAGCGCGGTTGGGGCTGGCGCACCCGGGCGGCCCCGCCCTGCTCTGGGGCTTACCATGGCACGTGCCACTTCAGGGGCGTCCCGGCCGCGCTGCGGGGGAGTCACAGGGGTGGCAAGCGGCACGGCAGGCGCCTCGGGAGCAATTCACAGGACAACTCCCCCGCCGGCCTGGGGCGAGGGGGCGGCACCGCGGGCAACCAGGTCCTTGGCCCTCCACGGGGGAGCTTCGTCCACGCCCCGCTCCTGCGCTCCCCAGCTGTCCCCGGGCCTCAGAATTAGGATTAGGAAGAGCCAAGAAAGAGGGGGCGGGGCGGGGGGGAGAAGGAATCCAGTTTCCAGTCATTTCAGTCCTAAATTCTCCCCGAGGCTGCCAGAAAACATGCTAGTGAAAGGCCAGTTGTGTGGCTGGAGACTTTTCTCCGGACCTCTGCCCGGGGATCTGGATACTAAAGGTTCAGAAGAGAGGTCACTGGCCCCGTCCTACGGCGACACCTCTTGCTCGCTACTGACCCCTACTGGGGTGATAGGGGCACCTAGCGGGAGCAGGGAGGCGGCGGAGAGAATGAAACCAGACCTGGGCGCGAGGTTCGGCTTCTTAAACCCAACCTCTATTGGAGGATGGATTCTGCTTAACCCCCAGGCCACAGATTTAGGGGATCAAATTTGTGGGGATTCGCTTTCCTCCGAGCGGCCCCAAACCCTTTCACAGAGTACTTCTCTCTTGCCTGAATCCCCCTAACATTTTGTTCTGCAGGAATGGGGCTCCACTGAGGAGTTATAAGAAAATGAAGTGAATATAAGTGTCACCCCAAACCCAAAGAAAAGGATGGATTTTGGGGGTGGGAGGGTCAGGGCAAGGCCAGGATGGGTCAGGGGTCCTTAATAGTTATTCATCGATCACCTAGGAGGTGCCAGGCTCTGTTCTAGGAGCTGGCTGAAGACTAATTTAGTAGGGTGATGCAGTAACCCAATTGAAAGATTTGGAGGAGCAGTAGGAGGAAAGAGCAATGGATGGGAGAGAAGAGGATGCCCGCAGGAGGGTATTTGGGGAGGGCCCTGGTGATGGGCTGGATGGAGGTTAGGCCCCTTCACACCTACCTGTGCTTGAAGGGGCAACTTTTGCTGGCTTAAGTAAATGCTGACGCCCTTCCAACAAGATGGAATAGAACTACAAGTGGAAGAGCAGGTCTGGGACACAGAAAAGATAATGAATTTTGATTTGGATATATTGAAAGATAGTTAATAGAAGTGAGTGAGAAGAAGGACTTTGGCCCCAAATCTGTACACAGCTAGACCTGGCTACTAAAAGGCTGTGAGACCTTACACAAGATGTTTCATCTCTCTGAGCCTCAGTTTCTTCATCTGTAAAGAGAGAAAGAGAGATTTCAACACCTTATGGCTTTTATTTGATTTTATGTTTAAGGATTTAATGATAGAAATCACTCAGCGCTTGACAATTCAGGAAATAAAAGCTGGAAAAAAAAAGATGAGTAATAGGGGACTGAATGGTATAAAAATAACTGCATTGATTAAATGTTACTATGGGCCAGGTACTTTACTAAACACTCTACATAATCTTATTTAATCTTCTTAATAACCCCATAAGCTAAGTATACTGTGGTCTCCAGTTTACAGTTGAGGAAACTGAACACAGAGAGTTTAAGACACCTGATCAAAGTCACACAGCTCATATGTGGTAGAGCTAGGTTCAAACCTAGGTCTGTCTGGCTCCAAGACCCTGGATTTTAGCGATCACACAGATGGCTTCACAGCAAATAGAGTCCTGAGTGTAGAAGGAAAGTTTAGGCTAGAACTATAAATTAAACAGTCATCAGGATTTGATAATAGACCATAGTTATGAATGAAATCATTCAAAAGGAGTGAGTATAATTGAGGAGAGGAGGACAGTGGAAGAGGAGCCCTAAAAGAAGGCTGAGCAGGAAGAACCAGGCAGAAGGAGAGGATGCAGGGAGAGTTATGTCAAGGGAGGAGAGCAAGCTTCAAAGAGTGAGGGTTGGTCAACAGGACCACACTGAGCAGCCAGCTGGTGGTCACAGAAGAGTCCATTCCAGGGTCCTTGGAGAGCCTGATAGGAGTAGAGGTGCAGACAGAGGCCAGGTTGAAGGAAGAGCTAGGAACGGGCATCAAGGGATTTGTCTTTCATGTAGCTTGTCTGTTGAGAGAGGGAGAGGGTGATAGCTGGAGGTGGAAGCAGAGGAAAGGAGGTGAAGGGGTCTGAAATTCTGATGAATGCCATGGGGTGGAGAAAGGCCTTCGCCAAGCAACAGGAAAGGAGATGCATTTTTGAGCAAGAACACTGGAGGGTGACAGAGTTTATGGCCTCTAACTAGTATCTTTCCTGTAAAATTAGAGACGTCAACTGCAAAAGGGGTTGTATGGGAGGTGGGGAGGCAGTTTGAGGGCTGTGGTGAAGACTTGACACCACCACTGAGGTGAAGGGGGCTAATGGTGTCAGGCTAACCAGCGGTGAACAATGGGACTGCCAAGCTGGGGTAAGTCACAATGGACTACAGGTTAGTCATTGGTAATGACAAATGCACGGCTGGGTGATTTTCCCTAGCAGCCTCATCAGCCCAAGTTAGAGTGACCCACCATCCAGGTTTACCCAGGATTGTCCTAGTTTTAGCACTCTAAGTCCCAAGACCCAGGAGCCCCCTTAGTCCCAGGCAAATGGAAATAGTTTGTTACCCAAGCTCAGAAGTTGGAGCAGCAAAGACAGAGTTGGGTTGATCTATGGTTGGGGATTGAGGGGGTGAGCGTGGGGACTGGAAGGAGCTGGCAAGACAGCGGTGAAAGTAAACTATGATGCAATGATTCTGGGATGACATGAAATATAGTAATGACAGGACGTGGTCAATAGAACTCGAGAAACAGGGAGGGTCCTAGAGCAGGAGTGCCCTGTGAGGGTGTAGGATAAGCTTAATGGGAAAAAAAGATTTAAAAAGCTTGGAGGAACAAAGAAATAAAAGGCATCCAAGCTGGAAAGAAAGAAGTAAAACTCTTATTATTTGCAGATGATATGATACTATACTTGGAAGATCCTGAGAAATCTACAGCAAAGTTACTTGAGCTAATAAGCAAATTCAGCAAGGTGGTAGGATATAAAGTTAATGTGCAAAAATCAGTAACATTTCTATACACAAGCAATGACCCTAGCTGAGGAGTCAGTTAAGGAAAAAAAATCCATTCAAAATAGCAACAAAAAGAATCAAATACTTAGGAATGAACTTAACTAGGGACATAAAGGACTTGTACACAAAAACTACATAACATTGCTAAAAGAAATCAAAGGAGATCTAAATAGATGGAAAAACATTCCCTGCTCATGGATAGAAAGGCTAAATATAATTAAGGTGTCAGTTCTCCCCAAATTGATCTACAGATTCAACACAGTACCAATCAAAATTCCAACAGCCTACTTTGAAGATTTGGAAAAGCTAACTACCAAATTCATGTGGAAGAGATAGAGACCCGGAATAGCTAAAAGCATCCTAAAAAAGAAGAACGAAGTGGGAAGATTAACACTCCCTGACTTTAAAGCCTGTTATAAAGCCATAGTGGTCAAAACAGCATGGTACTGGCACAAAGACAGAAGCATTGAGAGTGCAGAAATAGACCGCCAAATCTATAGTCAACTGATTTTTTTTTTGCATGGGCAGGCACTGGGAATTGAACCCGGGTCTCCAGCATGGCAGGTGAGAACTCTGCCAGCTGAGCAACCATGGCCCATCATTTTTTTCTTTTTTTTCGTCAACTGATTTTTGACAAGATCCCCAAATCCTCTGAACTGGAGCAAAATAGTCTTTTCAATAATTGGATATGGAAGAACTAAGATATCAATAGCCAAGAGCAGCTAGAAGGAAAAATCTGAGAGGATCGTATGGTAGCCCATGACAAACTGTGGGATCCATTCTGTAACTGCTTTTTTTTTTTTGAAGAGTGCTTTGAAAACTATTGCTTTTTTATTTCTTTGCTTTGTATATATGTTGTAATATACAATAGTATAGTATAAAAAATTAAAAAACAAAAAGCTTGAGGGAAAACAGTGAGGGTAGTTTGGGCTGCAAGTAACAGAAAAACGACTCCAACTAGCTTAAGCCACAGAAAAATATATTTTTGTCACGAAACAGGAAGGGCAGATTTCAGGGTGGTTGATTCAGCAGCTCAACAATGTCATCAAGAACTAAGTTCTTTTCCTCACTCTGTTCTACCATCTTCAATGCTGCCTTCATTCTCAGATTGGTGGGAAAATGGCCATCTCTGCACATGACCACACCCACAGTAAGAAGAAAGACCAATTCTTTGGGGGGTTTCTTTTAGAAACAAGGAGATTTTTCTTAGATTCCCTTAGTGGACGTCCCTTCACCTGTCATTGGCCGGAACTGAGTCACATACTCATCCTGGAACCAGTCAGAACCACTCTAGAACATGGGGTGTGGGCTTCTTTGGGGCTCATGGCTGCTTGGGGGAGGATGGATCTTGAGCAAAGCTGGGGTTCTGCTATGAAAAAAGAAGTGGAGAATGGTTGCCCTGAGCACAACCAATAGTGTCCCACAGAGGTGGTGTCACTATCATGAAAACTAGTCAACTTTGTTTTGTTGCCTACTCCAATTTTTCCCTGGCTCTTTTTTGCCTCTGGGATACATTATAGATTCATTAGCTTTAACCAACATGACAGTAAACCTTCTACCATTTCTTCATTAAAATACTCTGCTCTGGCCAAGCATGTCAAACCCTTGACCCTAGAACACAACTTGTGTTTTCCCACTTCCTCACCTTTTCCTCTCTTTGGAATGTCACTCCACTTCTAACGGGGACTCAGACCCTACCCATCCTTCAGGTTCTGGCCCAAACCCGACTGCTTAACCTATAACTATATGGTATTGGCGTCCCCCAAAAGAGTCTTCAAGATCATCCAGTCCAGCCTCATCTCCCTTCAGGGGTCTTACTACACAGACGTAAGCTCCTTGAGCATGGGTCCAGATTTACACTCCTCAGGGGGCCTCTCAGCCCCAGCACAATGACTTATACAACAGATGCTCACTAAGTACTTATCGACCGATGGATTAATCAATAAATGTCCACAGACAGAGGAGTGAGCTCAACCCACCCTGCTTTGACTCTGCAGACAGGCTTATTTGGAGAGTGAGCCCAAAGGAACACTGGGAGGAGGGGCTGGCTCCAAACCAGGAGGTAACTGCTGGGCACCCCAGGGTCGCCTCAGGGTGGAAACGAGAGCATGCACAAAGCTGAAAGGCACTGAAATTAGCACCCCTCAAAGGGACACGTTAAATGACAAATTATAACCCTTTGGCTGTCTTCTAAGATACACTTTTGGTATAATTTCTGCTAAAGTGAGTGCTGCTGCTGCCACCCCCGTCATTGGCAATTTTTATCTCAGCCCCTAAGGTCAGGATCTTTGATGGGGAGAGAGAAGAACAAGAGATCCTCAGAACCGTGCAGCACCCTCTCTGCAAACGCTGCCTTCCTCAGTCTTGGGAGGACTGGGATGGAGGTGGGGGACAGGGAGTTTTACTCTTAGTAGCAGCAGCAGTGTCAGAGGTCTGGAATTTCCCTAATCACTTTGGACTTCCAGAGAACCTGAAAGATCCCGAGGATTCTAGATCTACTCTAAGCCTCACTAATGGCTTGTTTCTTCTTCCTGATCAGTGGTCCTGGCCAGGCCTGTTTATCTTGAGTTAATCAACCAGTCAGCTTTTTGGAAGGCACCAGAAACAAGCATCAGAGAGAATCCCTGCTTTTAAGGAATTTGCCATGTAGTTGAGGCTCCAAGGTTTATACCTGCAGCAAACATCTGTGTGACTGCTCTGGTCTTCCCAGCACCACCTGCCTCCAAAGTCTGCTCAGACTAAACACACATACACACACACACACACACACACACACACACACACACACACACACACACAAAGCATGGAGTCCTTCCCAGAGATTTGCCTTCTAGAACTGGAGAGGAAGAGGGGCATCTTCTCCTTGGTTACAAGGTTGTAAGGAGAGAAACCTGCAGGGGTCTGGAGCCATGTTCTAGCCTTGGGGTAGCAGCCAGCTCCTGAGAATGAAACCATCAAAGAGAAAAACATTCTCGAGAGAACCCCACAGAGACAGACAGATGGAGTGTAAGTCCCTGGTCTGCTAAGGCCAGCACTAGCCTGGCACTTTCCTCAGATGGGTTCCATGGGTCAATAAATGCCCTCCTTTTTTCTTTTCGCTAGTCCAGCTTAGCTTCCCATTCATGTCTTTGAGGGAGACATACAAGGAGTGAACATACAGCATTTATACAGCCAACGTTGAAGTGTTTCTGAAGGGCGGTCTTGAAGCTGGCCAGGGAGAGGAGAGGGGGCATCCTAAGTGAGTAGGGGGACATGAACAAGGCTCTAGTTAGACACGAGCAGGGCCAGCGGCCACCCAGGTCCTGAGGGTGGGCGTGGGTGGCTGAATGTGGAGGTGGGGGCCAGCTGGGCAAGGTGCCCTGAGTGAGCCCTTTCTCCAGGGGTCCCTGGGCATCTGCTGATGGGAGCCAGGCCCCCAGGCTCAGGGGCCTCCAGCCTGGTGCTGGAGCTCGGCGGGAGCCCAGCAGCTGTCTGACCTACACGGGGCCTCAGGCACACCTCCTCTCCAAAGGATAATCCCTTTGCACTTTATAAAGCAGAGCTTGGACTGTGAGCTCAGATTACACCGTGACTAACCAGGGATGCCATCCTGTAGCTGGCTTTTAAGATACTTTAATTTTGTCCACATCCCCCTCCGACTCATTCTATTCTTTCTACTTCCTTCCCCCCACCCCTCAGCATCACTTATTGCCCAGTTTTAAACTGTCTGGAAACTTGCTCACTACTGAGACCCTTGCTCTGGGAAGGAGAGGGGGCAGCTATGGGATCCCCAATCTTTACTTTTCAGAAGCCCCACTTGACATCCCAGCCAGCAGCTTCTGAATTTCAAACCAGTCAACAGAAGGTTTCTGGGTGTTCTCAGGCCAAATCTGATTTACATCCTGTCAGAGCATTCTGGAACATCAACTTGATCCTGGTTGGCTGTATTGGGCAATATTTGCCTTCAGGGCCTGTTTGCCAAGGCAGGGATCAGCTGCGGCCCTGAGACAGCCTTCCTCTGCCCCACCCGACCTCTGACCTGCCGACCTCTCTCCTTCCTGTGGCACCAAGGTGGAGGCGATGCCCTCCCTTCTCAGCCTCCGTGACTCAGTGGGAGCTGGTGGCCGTTTCCACCCACACTCACATTCCACCGGCCAGCTCACTGGCGACTTGGCGCTAGAACCACAATCACCAGGCCCCTGCCTGGAGTAAACAGTCATCTCTTTATGGAGCGATTTACAACAAGGGCCAGCCCAGGATCGGAAGGGATCACGTGTATTTTGCCCTCTGAGTGTATGCCTTTCTCCCCACGTTTCCCTGCTAAGGCACAGCTAATAACTGACCTCTCCGAAACTTTTGTTTTGACCCCTGGGACATTTTGTTGATGGAAACTAGAGTCTTATTCCTCAGTGTTGTGCCCGGGTCAGAGCTGGCCCAATACATGTTTGAATAAAAGGGAGGGTAAAAAAGAAAAGAATTAATAAACGGAGAGCACTTTTACAGGATTCCTGTGCTTTCCCAGAACCTGACAGGTCAAAGCACCCCATAAGGGCTCATTCTAGGCACACTAGGGAAGGAGAATGGTTAGAGGTTCAGGGTTCAGTGACATCCGAGTGGAAGCCGCAGCTCTGCACCCCAAGATCTCGGAAGCCAGATATGATCCACCTCAGGCTCTGAGCATCACCTGCGTACTGGGGTGACAGTTTCATATGTCATCAATTCCAGGACGCACAGGTTCTTCCATTTTAATATCTCTGGAATCATGATATGTCTTCCAATCAACCTGGGAGCCGGAGGTTGTATCACTGTTACCCTATAGGAGGAGACAACTTCCGGGAGCTGAGCTCAGGGGTGGCCATGTGACTTGCCCTGACCAATAGGGTGAGAGAGGAAATGATGTCACTTCCGGACTGAAGTTTTAAAAGAAAGCTCGTGGTTGTTCACCCTGTGCCCTTTTGCATCCGCGCCCAGCAATCATCGGCAAAATTCGCATGAAGATTGTTTTGCCAACCTGGTGAAGGCTGAGTGAAGGCAACGTGCTGCTGAGTTGTGGCCAAAGGACATTTAAGGGGAGAGGAATAAACTTCTTTCAGCCTTGAGATTCAGGGTCATTTGTTTTGACAGTGCAATGTAGCATATTCAGAATAGTCCTGCAGCTTTCAGTTCATTGACAGAACTTTTCCTTTCCTTTTTGGCAGTAAGTAAAATAGTAGTGGGACTTACAACTGATGGTATTCCATGGAACACAATAGTACCTCCTCAGATTGCTAATTCATGTAAATCACTTAGCACAATGGCTGGCCTACAGCTAGTGTTCAGTTTGTGTTAGACATTGTTCTATTTCTGGCCTCATGCGAAGCCAGTGTTCAGTAGGTGTTTGGAGTAATGATGCTGATGACACATAAAGTTGGCAGCCCTCGCGGATCCTTTGTGGAATGAGAAGGGGTATAAATAAGAACAAGTAAATAAAAATGTGGCTTTGGCACTTGCTATTGGAGGCTCTGAGGGTGGAGATGTTTCAGATGCCCTTCCTGAAAGTTACCATTGAAAAAGACACTTGTTTGGGTGTGTAACTGGGAATGCTGATTTTTATTCCTTTTCCTCTGCATTTCAGGACTTATCTGGCCCAGGGATCCATCTGGAGGTTTTAGGTTTCTGGAAAGTTACCCTAGTGCATGGAATCTTTGTAGAATTTTATATATTGCCCTAGGTATTCTTTAGGATTGGCTGGAATGGTTTTTGTTGGAGATTGGCGAGTTATGACAGGAAGCAATGTCTAACTGAAGCTTGTGTAAGAGTGACCTCCAGAGTAGCTTCTCAACTCTATTTGAACTCTCTCAGCCATTGACACCTTATCTGTGTTACACTTCTTTTCCCCCTTTTTATCAGGATGGCATTGTTGATCTCATGATGCCAAGGCCAGGCTCATCCCTGGGTGTCATCTCCCACATTGCCAGGGAGACTTTCACTGCTGGATGTCATATCCTACGTAGGGAAGAGGGCAATGGTTTCACTTGCAGAGTTGGGCTTCGAGAGAGAGAGAGCCACATCTGAGGAACACAAGTGGTCCTCCGGAAGTAACTCTTAAGCATGCCTATAGGTAGGATAAGCTGTCCACTACATACATAAGCTTCACAAGAACAAGTTTCAAGATCAAGGACATAGCCTACTGATTTGGGTGTCCCTAATGTTTGACATAGTATCAGGGGTTTCCCCCTTGGTAAAGTTTAATAGTTTCATATTTTTTCTCTTATCCCTCAAGGGACTTGCCAATACTTTTTCATTATCTGGCTAATATACTCTGGGATGTATCCATGCATTACATTAAGCTATACAGGATTAAAGGCCCTCATTCTTATTCTGGGCTCCTTGTGTTTGGATTGTGCAAATGATCTATTCAGACAGGTTGAGTTAGAGTATGTGGTATAGAAAATTTAGGTTCTGGACAAAATAAACCTTTCTCCCTTGGTCTCAAAAGTAGAGGAGGTTTTAAAATACAGACAATATCTTCCTTACCCCATATTCTGAATTTGGACGTCATGTTTTTGGTGCCACAGGATAAACACCATACTCTCCTGCATAGAGCAAAATAGAAGAACCTTGAATTTTGCAGGATTAGGCATGAACCACAGATCCTGGTCTGAATATACCAGATATTCAGCTAGTTCTTTATCTTCTGTTTTGTAGCCCTGTCCTCTGGAACAATTATCTCCAGCAGTTTTGTAATCTGCACCCCCAGTAGACCCAAAGACAATGAGAAGGTTCTGTATGCTGGCTGGGCCTCTATAAAATTGTGAGGTCAACCAGGTCTGGTTCTGACTTTGTCTCACTCCCCTTTTCATAACCACTTTCCATCCCTTCAGCATTCCCTGAAGCTCATATTCCCTGCCTGCCTCTTTCTTCCCAACTTCCATTCAGGAGGATAACAAAAGTAATTCATCCTAAAGTATTGGCGTCTTATGAATTACGGTCCTCAGGAGCATTTGCATTTTAAAAGGGAAACTAGGCAGTGAAAAAGGCATAGAAGGGAAACTAGGAAGTGGAAAAGGCAATTATGAGACAGTATGCAAGGCTGTGTTAAGGAACTGTTAATATCAAGAAACAGAAACTCACTCAAACTGGCTTAAGTTAAAAAAAAAAAAAGGCTTATAGAAAACTGGAATTTCCATGAAACTCAACTGTAGAGAGCACGCTGTGGCCTCATGGGAAGTGAAATGTCTCCAAGCAGCTACTTTCTTCAGCTCTTTCTCACTCTCAGTTTCCATGATCTCCCCTACCTGTGTCCACCTCAGTCTTTTCACTCAGCAGGAGTCTTTCTTAACTCAATTATCAGCTTGCACATAGCCCCATCATGGTGCCTTGGCACCTCATGACAATGTGACTTCCTGTTTCAAGCCCTGACACTAACTGACGAGGGTCCTTATGACCTGGTCCCTAATTCTTGAGAGGGGGGTTCTGGCTTCAGGCAACCTATGGATGAGTTCTATTTAGGTCAGATAACTGCCTCTGCAGAGTTCAGTCAGCCGTGGCCAGGGACATAGGTGTCAAGGGTACATGGTGCTGCCACTTCTGGGCCAGTCCATTTCTCTAAAAAGATGGGAATGGTTGGTGCATCAGTCATGTTTTGGTTCATTCACATATGGCAGAATACCCAAGATAATAGCAGCTTAACTAAATAGAAGTTTATTTCCTTCTCATATAAGAGGGGAGCAGTCCAGGACTGGTATGGGAGCGTCTTGATCACGATCCTAATATGTGGCGTCTATCCTTATGGTGACCTCCTGACCCAAGATGGCTACTGAAGCTCCAGACATCATATCACATTGGGTTACAGGCTGGGAGAAAGACTAAAGCTTTCCTCTATCTCTGCCACCAGTGAGTCAGGTCCTTTGAAGCAGCTTTACCAGAAATCCTACACAAAGCTTTCACTTCTTATCATTGCCAAAATCTAGTCACGTAGTCATACATCGCTGCAAGAAAGGCTTGGAAATGGAGTTTGCTAGTGAGACACTTTGCCAACCAGAATAGACTAGGGTTCTACAGCCAAAAGACAAGGGAAAATGGGTAATGAAGGACTTATAGAATCTCTACCACAGCTGGGAAGGAAATAAAAACATCTTTAGTATGTTTTTATGATTTTTTTTTCTGTAAAAAGGGTGTGGCACTTTGGAAATTAAAAATAAAGAAAGAAAGAACTACTTCAGGAAAACAACAAAAAAGAGAGAAACTCCGGAAAAGAGAGCTCAGTGCTTAATCCAAAGGAATGATTTCTGGAGATGGAATTTTAGACATCAGAGAGGGGTTGCTTTAGATGTCGGAACAAAGCCTGCAAAAGTCCCTCAAGCCATCCCACTTGAAGACATGGAAGGCTCATACGTTTGTGCAAGTTTTGTAGACAGGGATGGCCTTTCTTTCCTATACTTGAGGCTAAGGCTGGTCTGCACTTACCAATGTTACAGTGTCACTCAGGGTAGTGCTAAATTGGCTTAATAAGGTATGTGAAACTCAGTCTGCTCCAAATACAGTTCTCTTTTTCTCCCCACTGTAACCCCCATGCCTGTCCCTCTCCCTGTAACTAATTACCTGAGAGCTCTTTCCAAAATGCAAAGTGAGTCTGTCCCTTGGTGGTATAAATCCCTTTTAGGATCCCTGACCAAGGCTGGCAAACTCCCTTCCCATGGGGCTCCTTGCCTCGTTTCCAGCCCCACCTTCTGCCATCTCCTCTCCTTCTTTTCCTTCCCCACCTCCAGCCTCCAGCTTCTGCTCCCCGGGATGCCCTGTCCCCTTTGTCTATAATGATGGATAGTTTTATGTGTCAACTTGGCCAGGTTATGGTTCCCAGTTGTTTGGCCAAACACTGGCCTAGTTGTTGCTGTGGAGGTGTTTTGTAAATGGGATTAGCACCTATAATCAGTTGGCTAAGTAAAGGAGAGTACTTTTTATCATGTGGGTGAGCCTTGTCCAATCAATTGGGGGTCTTAGAGCAAGAACTGAGGGTTCCAGGGATCAGGAGGAATTCTTCCTCAAGATTACACCTTCTGCTCCTTCCTGAGTTTCCAGGAATTCAGATTCAAGACTTCAACATCATTCTTACTGGAATTTATGGACTCTGGACTTGACAGCCTCCACAATTGTGTGAACCAATTCTTTATAAAAAAATCTTTTAATGCACGCACACTTATAAATATATATATACACACACATACATATATCCTGTTGCTTCTGTTTCTCTGGAGAATCCTGACTGGTTTTAGGGTTTATACCAACTTAGCAAATTCTTACTTTCTCTCCAGTGCCCTTTTCAAAACCATCACCTCCTCTGAGAAGTCTTCCTTGATTGCCCACAGGCACAGGCCTTTTTCTTTCTTGTGTGTTCCTGTGATACTTTGTGTACCCATCTGCCCCCAACTCTGTCTTCTCAACTAGAGCATCAGCAATTTCAGTGTAGGAACTGGGCTTTATTTTATCTGTGCCCGAGTGCCAAGCACAGACCCTGGAACAAATGAGGTATTCAAGGCAGTTGAGCATAATAGTTAAGAGCATAGGCTCTGGTGCTACCATGTGGGTTCAAAGTCAGTCTCTGCTACCTACTGTGACTTAATACTTCTGTGCCTCAGTTTCCCCACTCACACAAAAAAGGAGATAATAGAGATTAACAGTACTTTCTACTCCATAGGGTGGTTCTGGTGAAAGTCAAATGAGGGAACATAAGCAAAGGGCTACGTGTGTGAGCTATTGATCTTATCTTTACTATTTCTGAATAATGGGCAACTGCAGCAGGAGGAGGCACGAGCCCTGCTCCTCAACAGTTGTCTGATTTGGGTTAAGCAAGACTCTGAAAGACACAGGTTGATAATTACTTGAAAACAATTTGAACGGGTGGCACTGGCACGTCCTCCTCACAGAGAAGCTCTTGATTTCCACTGAAAAGGGAAGTTACAAAACACTGTTTCTTTGCTTGAGGCATCTTGCATCTCTCCTCCACCCCAGTTCACTAGCAGGGAGGGCGTTTAGTAATCCAGACCAAGTGTTGGGAAAGGCTTGGTGGAGAAAGGGTTAAGCCCAGGGCTTTAGAAGAAATTGGGCTCTTGGGAAAGAAGGATTTCCAAGGTGGAGAATGAGGCCTCCCTGCATCCAGCTAAGGTCCTGCGAGGCATTGCCATGGTGGTGTAGGGGACGGATCTGTTTCGCATCTATGTGAGGCTTTTATTTCTTCTGTTCCAGAGAAGTTCAGTTAAACTGCATTATGGGGAGATGAGGCACAGAGAAGGGGAAATGCTTTGGCCAGCCGAGGTGGTTCAGGAAGTTATTTGAAAAGCTAAGACTAGAACCTTTATTCATTTGTTAAAATATTTTTGGAGCCTGTTCCTGAACCAGTTCTAGTTATGGAAGACAAGTGGAGAACGAGACAGGCGGAAATCTCTGACCTAATGGGGAAGGCAGGCAATAATCAAGAAAGCAAACAAATATATGTCATACTTTATTGATTTTTTTTCCTCTCACATTTTAACATCTCTGAAATTGGGATGGATGCATCTTATAATCAGTGGTATGACTTGAGAGCATTTTTTTCTTAGTGATACATAAAATAATGCTTCACCTTACAATCGATGGTACCTGGCCTCCTTGATGCTGATTTATTTTCCTTGCAATCAAGCTGCAGTAGAAACCCCTAGCTTGAAGTGGACAATGATTTCTCTGAGTGATCTAGTCCTGGGGCTTCTTCAGAAATACTCGGTTCTCTCAGCTATTTTTCTGGGAATCCTTTGAAACCAATAAGCATCCTACCTGTATCAGTAAGGAAATTGGCTCCAAATAAAAGAAAACCTGACCAACAGTGATTTACATTAAATTACCCAACCTTCGAGCTGGTGCAGGTGCTCAAATAAGTCATCAAGCACCCAGGCTTCTGTTGATTTGCTCTACCATCCTCAGCTCGTGACCTTAGTCCTCATGGTCACAAGGTGGCTGCTGTACCTCCTCGTGTCCACATTCCAGTCAGGAAGAAGGAGGAAGGCAAAAATCATGCCAGTGTTTTGTTTTGCATTTCATTATTTATTTAGATGTAAAGCTTATTACTATTATTATTTTTAGTCACTTGGCTGGCTTTCCCTCCATCTAATAGGGCAGTGTAGTATTACTTGCTCACCCTTAGCTGGAAACTGGCTATCGAGTGGATGGAGAGGAGAAGCCAACAGTATCTGCTCTACTGAAGAAATACAACAGCGCAGTTCTCATGAGTGTTTTTGGAGTATATGTGTAATGGCAATGTGGTAGGAATCAGAAGGAAAAGGAGATACAGTTTCTACTCCTGAAGGGAACTGGCTAAACAGATCTGCCACCTTGAGACAAAGTCTGGGCTCCTTCACACTTGCTTCTAAAACATCTAGCCAGTTCGAGGAACAAAATGGATTCTGGCCATTTGTGTTGTTCCTAACCATTTAGTGACATCCAAATAACAGGGAAATAAGCATCCCAAGTGAACCCCTCACTCTTGGAGCAGAGCTTCAAGTCCTAGAGAAACTGAGATGACTCCATTGAGAAGACAAATGGTTCATAAGGAAACGGGAGAGCTAGACTGGGAGACAGAAGGCAAGAAAGTCTCTTTAGCCAGATGCTAGTGCCTTGGGGGCAGGACTGGGGCCCAGTTAGATCCTTGTGTCAAGGGTTGGGGAGTGGGGTGGACCCAGGGTCCTCGGTGTGCTTGGCTGGTGGTGGGGGCTCGGGGCTCGGGGCTGGAGCAAGCTCATTAACAAACATGCCACCTCGACTGCCTTCTCTGCCTGTCTGATGGGTTTGTTTTCCCACATACCCTTTCCTTCTAAGCTTGTTGACTGACATGACGATATAATTCCTATATACTCAAAGAATTTATTTGTACTTACAGCGGTAGATAGAAGAATGGCCATGCTCCTTCTGTTCCCTTATGCACACTCCTTTGCAAAATGACTTTGCATTTCTCCCATCAAGAGATGGAAGCCTTTTCTCCACTCCTTCAATTTGAACTTCTCTAGCAACTTGCATTGAATAAGGTTAAGTCATTTGTACAGCCCTGAGCTAGGACTCAAGAGAACTTGCAAACCTCCGCTCTCTTTCAGAACTCACATGAACAGGACTGAGTCAGCCTGCTGCAGGATGAGGGACCATGCGGAGCAGAGAGGGGTGCCCCAGCCAAGGCTATTCTCGACCAGCCAGTCCCTAGCCAACCCCAGAGCACTAGTAAGGCAGAAGGTAAGCCTGATTTAGCCCACCCAGCCAAAATTGCCAAACTGCAGAACCATGAGCTGCAAGAATGGTTGTTTTAAATCACTAAGTTTTGGGGTGATTTGTCACACAGAAAAAGCTAACTGGTATACCTACTTTGTGCCAGACGCTGACTAGGGACTTGATGTAATTGCATTATTTCTTTTCCCTTATCTGAGGACATCTGTATTTGGGGGAGAAATACCTTCCCAAGCCACCCCTCAGTTCACTTCTTCCTGTTCCCCCGTTTTGATTGAATTCCTATCTGGTCAGTTGCTCCAAAGACCTTTCAGTCTCTGGTAAGAGGACCAGAATATTCTGTGCTAACTTCCTAACACTCCTCACTCTCTTATCACTTTAAGGTGTGTGGTGTTAGGGAGGAGGTGCTGAGCATTCCTGCTGAAATACATCTAACCTTGCATTCTGCAATCAGTTCTCTGGAGAGCTTTCGAGCTGTTTTAAAGCCTATGCATGTTCCAAGATGCAGGGATGAGGAACGATCCTTTAGTGCACAAACTGAATACTCCTAGGAAGCAAAGGTTATCAGATTTGTTCTATGCATTAAGGAGTGGGAATAGATGGCAGGTGGAAGCTAAAGCCTTCGGCAGAATGATGGTCACCAAAGCAGTGACCACGATGGGTGCCAGCCTCGGGCCGCCTCATGCAGGACCCCAGGCTGGTGGGGCTGCCCTGCTTGCAGCCGCACGTGTGTGAACGTCCTCACTCTGGGTCCTGTTGTGGGATCCCTTGGGTTTACCACAGCCCCTTGGGGTAACAGACACTTATTTAAAGGCAGGGTAGCTGCCAAAAGATAATCACTTTAAATGTAAAACTACAAATCATTAGGGGTAATGTGAAGCCAACTGCAATAAAAGCATTGGCAGTATTTTACTTTGACTTCATTTTTGCTTTTCTTTCATTGCCAACCTTGTCTGGAGGTGCTGCTGGGGAGCCCGTCTGCACACACCATTTACCCTGCAGCTGTGGCGATGGTACTGTCCACTCAAGGAGGACAGGAGTGGAAGCTGAGAAGGAGAAGGGGAAGGAGCCCTCCCATCCACACAAACCAGTTGTTTCCAAGAAACCCAGATTCAACTTTCTCAACATCGGTTTCTTCATTCACCCTCTGGGCAGTGCGTGGGAATGTTCAGTTTCCTCTGGGAATTGAAAATCAGTTTTAATGGTTAATCCAAAAGCCTTCCTTCATCAAATGTGCAAAGAAGGATTTTAAATAACCAACTGGTTGGGGTTGTTTCCTTTGCTACTACGTGTGGGTCTCTTCCAGAGGGGGCAAGGCTTGTAAACACCTTGGCCCTTTAAAGGTTCAGACTCCAGTGCTGTGTCCTTTCTTCCCAAGGGGATGTGAGATGATTAGAACGTGGTCATTACTCAAGCTCTTCCCTTTATATCCACGCTGAGGTAGATATTATTGAATTGAAGATCTGTCAAAAAGAACAAGTAAGCGCCGGAACAAGAAAAGAAAGGAGAAAAAATACCGGAGGGTTAAAACACTCTTTTGAATGGTTTTATGCTAAGCCTTCCTCCAAGGAAGGAGGCGCAGGTTGGATGACCAGTTGCTGAGAATACCTGCCAAGGTATTCCCCAAAGACAGTCATTATCTCCAAGGTGTGAGGACTGAGAGGATTTGTCATCAAAGTTTGCAGAGTTGAGAACCCTCTCTTTAGGGCTGTGTGGGTCTCGCTTCATATTCTTTTTTCGTTCCCCTGTAGCCACCTGTTTCTGAGGAACTCAGTGATTTCATGACAAGGAAAACCCAGAGGCTGAAACTAGAGCTGATTTCCCAGAATCTCAGGTACTGTGAGCAGAGAAGACTGTGAACTTCTTGTACAGGAACTCCCATGCAGCGGCCACGTGCTTCCAGGTGTTCCTGGTGACAGAGCAGGAAGCCAGTTTTGCTGGGAAATACTGCAGGGGTTCTCACCGTGTTTTCTTGGGGAAGGGCTGGGCTTCCACCTGTTCGCAGCAGAGGTCAGGCCAGATGAACTGTGGTTGGGATCTGCCTTTTTTTATCAAAAGTGCTCAATCAATTCCTAACGATTGGAACTGCCTTAGATCAATAACCCCATAACTCTCATTCTGATGTTTGTCACATGAGCCCCTGAGCTCATCTGTGAATGAGGTCTGCCAGCCTAGACACCTTCTCTTCCCTGAAACCAAGGACCTCTGAAGCACACTTGAGATAGGTGTGAAACGTATAATTTCAAAGGAAGCTATGTCATTCAGTCAGATAGTCCTTAGCCTATCACATTATACATAGCCTAGGAGCAAGGTGGCATTTACAGTGATTGCACTGTCCACAGCCCCATAGCGAGGGCAACTTCTCCTTCCCCAACTTCTTTGCTCAAGAAAATAATAGCAAGCATTGTGTATTCATTCTCTGTTGTGGGGTGAACTGTATCCCTCTAAGAATATATGTTGAATTCCTAACCCCTGGTACCTGTGAATGTGATTTCATTTGGAAATAGGACCTTTGCATATGTCATCCAGTTAAGATGAGGTCGTACTGATTAAGGTGCGCCCTAAATCCAATGACCGGTGTCTTTATAAGAGAAAGGTGAGGGAGATTTGGGGAGAGACTCCAGTGAAGAAGGCCATGTGACCAAAGAGGCAGAGATTGGAGTGAAGCAGCTACAAGCCAGGGAACACCCAGGAGTGGAATACCAAAGGCTAGGGGAGACGAAGTGGACAGACACTTTCCCAGAGCCTTCAGGGACAGCATGGCCCTGTCTACATCTTGATTTCAGATTTCTTGTCTCTTGAATTCTGAGCATAAATTTCTGGGTTTTTAAAAAATTTTTTAAGCTTTTTATTTTGAAATTCTTTCAAACTTACAGGACAATTATAAAAATAATGCAAACCCCAGTCAAAGAGCTCCGACATACCCCCAAGCCCCCAGAAACCCAAATCCACCATTTTAAAACATTTGCTGTTATCATTCTATCCATCCATCAGTCTATCATTCCCTCCACCTAGCTGTCCACCTGTCTGTCTTTCTATGTATCAGGTCACCTTATGAACACTTGAGTGTGGGTTGCATACATCATGCTCCTTGAACATTTAATATACTATGTATTTTTCCTAAGAACAAGATACTCACTTATGTAATCACCTTAAGTGGAATTATCAACTTCAAGAAACTGAACACCGACAGTTAGTTTACCATCCATATCCCAATTTTTCATAGGTTCCAAAAATAAGGTTTGGGGCCTTTTCTCCTTCATTATGAGATCCTATCCAGGATCACATATTATCATTGTCTCTAGTTGTTTCTTCTTCTTTTTTTTAAAATTGTGGAAACATATATACAACAGAAATTTTCCCATATCCACCATTCCAAAGCATACCATTCAGTGGGTAGAATTCTCACCGGCCATGCAGAAGGCCAAGCTTGGATCCCCCATCCATGCACTTCCCAGGAAACAAACAAATAAGCAAAACAAACAAAAAACAAGTAAGCAAACAAAAATTCAACAAATGGTGGTACAATAACAGGATACTCACATGGAAAAATATTAAAATTGATCCCACCATATAGTATACAAAAAAAAAAAAAGTCTTTTCTGTCACATGACAAAGATTTTTTTTTAAGTTTTTGTCTGGAATGTCCAGGTCTGATTCTCATCCTGGATGGTTTTTAATGCTTGAATCTTCTCCTTTGCCTAGGCCATTGCCTACTGTTTCTTTGTATGCTTTGTTGCCTTTTGTTGAAATCTGGACATTTTGATATTTTAATGTGTTATTGTTGGCATTCAGATCTTGAGGTGTCTGTTCCTTAGGCTTTTATCCAGCCGGTGGTATGACAGAGCTTTCCCTGAATTTCAGGAGCTGACAAAGAAGAAGGAGGAAGAGGAAGAAGAGGAGGAGAAGGAGAAGGAGAAGGAGGACAAGAAGAAGAAACAGGAGAAGATGCTTTTCCCAGTCTTTGCAGACTGACCTGTGGGAGCTAGCACTGTCCTTCAGAGCTTATCCCTATAATAGGTTTAGAGAATAGTGTGAGGCCAGAGCATGGGGGAACCCCTGATCTTTTCTGTGCAAGTGTCTTGTTCTGGACATGTGCATGTTCCCCTAGAAATTCCCGGTTATATGGATGTCCTCTATTCCCTAGGAAATAGTTTCCTTATGGCTTTAGGCACTGTACTTATGTCCTGCAGCCAGCAATGCCTTGTCCCAAACAGCATGACATGACTGCTTTTCCACAACGTTCTGTAAGAGAGCTCAGTGAACTGCCTGCTACACACAGGACAAGTTCTGGGACAGCAAGTCCCTCAGGATGCCACCAACAAGACTGGGCCAGATATACATGCTCCCAGTATATGCACCAGGGTACTCTGCTCCCTCTGAAACTGGGGCCAAGGATCTGCAGTGGGAGCAAGGCTGAGTCTGCACTGAGCCGGTGAGGGGTAGGGGAAGGGCTGGCCAGGGCACCACTGGAAATTACTGCTTTTAAGTAGATATTTTTCTTGCTTCAGTGCTCCTCTTGTTACTACAGTCCTTTGTTTTCAGAAACTTTGAGAAAAATATTTTTGCCCATTCTTGATGGATGTTCAAAGAGCCTGTGTAATTTCTGTTGTTTTAAGCCACCCAGTTTGTGGTACATTGTTACAGCAGCCTTAAGAAACTAATTTATTCTCTATTGCTGTGTAATAAATTGCTCCAAAACTTAGCTGCTTAAAGCAACTATAAACATTTATCACCCCATGCCATTTTTATGGATTAGGAATTCAGGAGTAGCCTAGCTGGGTGGTTTTGACTCAGGGACCCTCATGAGGTTGTAATCAAGATGTCAGCCAAATCTTCAGTCACCTGAAAGCTTAACTGGGGCTGGAGGATCTGTTTCCAAGATGGCACCCTCTCATGGCGGGCAAGTTGGTGTGCCATTGGCAGGAAGCCTCAATTCCTCGTCATGTGGACTCTCCAGAGTATTACTGGAGAGACTTCACAACATGTCAGCTGGTTTCTCTCAGACAGTGATCCAAAAGAGAGAGTAAGTTAAAAGTCACAAGGGTTTTGTTTTGTTTTGTTTTACCTAGCCTTCATGTTCTAGTTTGCTAGTTGCCAGAATGCAATATACCAGAAACAGAGCAGCTTTTAAAAAGGGGAATTTATTAAGTTGCTAGTTTACAGTTCTGAACCCACGAAAATGTTCAAATTAAAGCAAGGCTATAAAAATGTCCAAATTAAGGCACCAAGAAGAGGTTACCTTCACTCAAGGAAGACCAATGATGTTCAGGGTTTCTCTCTCAACTGGAAAGGCACATGGCAAAACACAGCGACTTCTGCTTGCTTTCTCTCCAGGTTTCTTGTTTCATGAAGCTCCCCCAGAGGCATATTCCTTCTTCATTTCCAAAGGTCTCTGGCTACATGGGCTATTGTGGTATTTGTCATTCTGTAGCTTTCTCCAAAACGCTTCCTCTTTTAAAGGTTTCCTGTAAACTAATCAACACCCACTTGGAATGGGTGGAGTCACAACTCCATGGAAACCATCTAATCAAAACCTACCACACGCAATTGGGTGGGTCACATCTCCATGGGAACAATAAAAAAAACTCCCAGACAGCAATACTGAATAAAGATTAAAGAGCATGGCTTTACTGGGGTCCGCCACAGATTCAAACCAGCACACCTTGGATGTCACATACCATAATCTCTATAATTTCCTATTGGTATGCTACAATAAATAAATAAATAAACCCTCAGAATTTCAGTCAGTGGATTAACACAACAAAAACTTATTCCTCGGTCACATTACATTGAAGAAAAACACCAGTTAATTGCGCTATCACCCTCTGGTTAAGTCTGCCAGACAACAAGCATTCTCCCCATTTCTACAGCACTACAAATTAGATTTTAGTATCTCATCTGACAATTGAAAAGACAGCAAAGATCCAAGACATTTAAGGAAAATCTCCAAAGTGAAGACAGGAAATATGGCAGCCAAGTCAACCAACTGAAACATCAAAAGACACTTGGAAGAAGCAGAGAAGCAGGAACAATGCAGGAAATATATGATTACTAAAAGTAATAAGAATAGGAATAAGAAGAATATCTATGACTGCTCAGGGAGATTGAAGAAAGTATTGCAGCCTTGAAATATGATTAGGATGTTTTTTTTTTTGTTTTTTTATATATATAAACTATTGGAGAACCAAAAAAGAGCTCTTAGAAAACAAAAATAGGGCAAAATTGAAATATTCCACAGAAGGTCTAGAAGATAAATTTGAGGAAGTCTCCAAAAACAGAACAACAACAATAAAAATGTAAAACAAAACCAAAAAAATGGGGGGACAATAAGAAAATAAAAGAATATTAGAGAAAAACAATCCAAAAGAACTAAGGAAAAAAAAATGGGCAGAGAAAAAATATCGAAGAAGTAACAATTCTCAACTGAGAAGAACATGAGCTACATAGAAAAAAGTCTCACTGAGTGCTCAACATAATGGATGGGGAAACCCGACCTAATGTAGACCATGGGAATAATGGAGAGATCACAAAAATTTCGAGGGAGAAGGGAGTAGATGACAATTTAAGGAGTAGCAATAAGAATAGTGTCTTAGTTTCCCAAATGCTAAAACAAAATACCAAACAATTGGAATTTATTGGTTCACACCTATGAGCTCAAAATCAAGGTGGTGTCAGCAAGGTGACCTTCTCCCAGGAGCCTGTGGCATTCTGGGGCTGGCTGCCAGTGATCCTCGGCCTTTGGCTTTTCTGTTACATGACAACACACATGCAAATGTCTGTCCCTTGCTCTTCTGGGTTCTACTGAATTCCAGCTTCTACCTCTCCATGTGGCTTTGTCTTCATAAAGCTTCAAGTAACAGGATTAAGGCCTGTCCAGTTGGGCCCCACCTTAACTAAAAATAACATCTTCAAAAGGTCCTATTTACAGTGGGTTCATGCTCACAGGACTGCGTTAAGATTAAGAACCTGTCTTTCTCTGGGGTATATAATTCACCTTACCACAAATAGCCATATGGAAACACTGCCAGCTAAAAGACAATGAAGCAATGCCTTCAAAATGCTGAGGAAATATGATTTTCAACATAGAATTTTACAGCCATCCAGCTCCAGTGTAAGTTTGTAATACAGACATTTTCAAAGATTGAGAAACTTGTTTTTAGAAAGTTATTGCAAGGTGTGCTCTGACAACACAAGAGAGCAAAACAAGGAAAAGGAGTACAGAGAGCTCAGAAACAGAGGATTTAAGCTGCAGAGCAGCGAAGGGAACCTCCTCTAAGACACAGCAAGGCCACAGGCCCTGGAAGCACATACCTAGGTGGGGTAGGAGAGCAAAGGATGCTGCAAAGGAAATCTCTAGATGGCTAAAAGGGCAGTCATGTATTATCTGGTGCATTTTACCATGTGGCAGTAGTATTGAGAGGGGTTTTACAGATCCATTGGATTGCTTGGGTAGAATTAGTGATGGGTATATAGAAACTAAGCAAATGAGAAACAAGGCAGTCATTCATTCCAGGAAAAATAGAATTATACAAAAAGGAGATTTAATCAGAGTACACTATTTGGCTCATCAGTGAATAATATTTACAGAATGATGATAATGGAAATAGAATATTTGGTTGAACCCCAAATTATGAAATAGTTATTAAGATGATGAGAGGGGGAGGTATAAGAAAGAAATTATCACTGATCATGATAAGAAATCAATTGATGATATGTAAAATCAAGAAATAGCAACATATGTATATTATTCAGAAAAATGAGTGTAAATATCAGAAGAAACAGCTACAAGAGTTGAAAGTAGCTATTGGAGGGCAAAGCTGGAAGGAGTGGAGTGTGGATCTGCCCTTGTTTAGTTACATGGTTTTTTAAATGATGTGAAGGCATTACTTTGATAAAAGTTTTAAACTTTTGAATGTAAATTAAAATAAGTAAAAAAAAAAATTTTAATGCGATTATTTCTGGAGAAGGGGAGCTAGTTGGGAGCAAATGTTGGGGAATGAGCTAGAACTCCAGAAAGGAAAAAAAGTAGGGGGAAGGAGGCAATAAAAGGAGAAATGGGAGCCATCCGAAACCAAACTCCTCTGCCTTTGTAATTTCGTCTGGCTCTTTTCCATGTTCCCACCTACCCCTCCCAGCACACAGCTATCTCCCCCCCCCCTCACCCCCGTGTGTGCGCCTCGGGACCAGGAGCCTTGTTTTATTCATTTTCTAGCCCCCTCCACCCCGTCTCCCTGCCCCTCTCCTCTCCTTCCCTTGCTGAGAGCCTTGCCCAGCATGGCCCACACGGAAGGTGCTCAGTAAACATGAACAGAATCGAGTGGAGTTGCTTTCGGTCCATGATACATTCTACAGTAGGAACGTGATTTTGACCCTGGGAAGACTCTCAATCCATGTTCAATTAGAGTGAACAGAAATATGGATTTCAATTGTCATGTTTGGATTTAAAAAAAAACCAAAAAGACTGATAACATCAGGGGTGCAGGGTGGGGTGGACAGGGGGACGGAAAGACAGAGGAGCAGAGGCCCCAAGGATTCTTTTCATCCCTGGCCAGAGCCCTCACTTCGTCTGGAGCCCCGGGCAGAGCAGCAGGTCCCCTCCACCGTGGCCCGAGCGCTGAGCTGTGGCTCATCAGAAGGGAGAAATCAATCCCCGGCAGAGCTTGGAGGCACAGAACAAACAAACAAACAAAAAACCCTTCTCATTTAAAAAGGTGTGCTCTTTCCCACCCGAATTACATGTCACAGCTCATCTCTGCGTAGGCACTGGAAGCCAGGGGATGAAGACAAAAAAGAGGAAGGAAAGGGGTATTTCCGCTCACAGACTGGATTGTTAAAGCAGCTGCTCTAAGATTCCTCTTCCCACGTCCCCCGCCCCCGTATCTCTGCTACTTGTCCAGAAAACACCCGGGGATCTCACGGAGTCCCGCTCGCGAATGGGACTTCCTCCGGCCTCGCTTCCCACCTCTCCACTTCCGCGGGCCGGGTCTGCCCAGGCGCAGCACGCTGCTGGCTCTCCGCGCTCCGGCCGTGCAGCGCTGCTCCCGGGGCCCGAGTGAGTCAGGGCTCCTTCGTTGCCCACGACAGGCACCCCTTTGACACAAGCTGAAGCTAGAAAAAGGAATGAAGGGACACAGAATTACCATATGACCCAGCAATTCCACTCCTCGCGTGTATCCAAGAGAATTAAAAACAAGGACTCAAATACTTGTCCACAGATATTCATAGCAACACGCCTCAGAATTGCCAAAGGTGGAAACGACCCAAATGTCCATCAGCGGATACATGGATGAATAAGTTGTGGTATATACATAAAACAGATTATTTTTCCACCATAAAATGGAATGGGGGGAAAAAAGAAATGGAGTTCTGATACGTGCTACATCATGGAAGAGTCTCAAAAGCATTATGCTAAGTGACAGGAACCAGACACACACAAAAAAACATATATTGTACGATCCCATTTATGTGAAACATCCGGAATAGGCATATCCATAGAGATAGAAAGTAGATCAGTGGTTGCCAGGGGCTGGGGGGAGTGTGACAGCTTAATGGGTATGGGTCTCTTTCAGGGCTGATGAAAATGTCTTGGAATTAGATAGAAGTGCTGGTTGCACAGCACTGCACATGTAATAAACACCACTGAACTTTAAAATGGCCAGTAATTTTATGTTACCTGATTTTACCTCGGTTAAAAAAAGAAAGAAAAAAACCCACAGTGCTTTGAAAAATTAAATCTAAAACGACAATTCGGAAAAAAAAGATTGAAAAAAAAGAATGTGTGGGATCCATGAAACTGAAAAGTCTGGGAGGAATCCCGCTGGCCTGAGACGTGGCTGGATCCCGGGGCAGTGCTGTCTCCACTTCTCTGTGTCTGTCGGCTCCACCTCCACCTCTGCGGCCTTCCCGCAGTGGGAGGATTTGGCCACTGCCGGTTCTGGCCATATGTGGTGCTTGACCAGGAGACATCTTCCTGGCTTGAGCCATGGGCTATCTCTGAGTCAATCGCCCTGGCCAGGGGTGCCGACTCCTCTGACTGACCTGGCTCCGGTCTGTGGTCACCCCACAAGAGATTAGCGGAGTTACTGTGGAATGGGAGAAGTTGGCTCCCCCAAGGAAAGGATATTGTGCAGCAAAAAATCAATCGTCCATGGGGCTTTCACTTGGCGGTCTCGCCCTTGCCTTGGAGACCCTCCTGCTTCCCTCCTCCCGTGCCAAGGCTCAGCTCCTCCACCAAGCAGCCCTCCATCAAGCCGCTCTCCACTTTGGGAGCCAATACACTCGAGAGCAAAGCCACAGCCTGGCAGTACTCAGTTGTTCAGTCTTTACAGAGAGCAAGTCAGCACCACGTACCGAATTTTGAACATCCTTATCCTTTGATCCTGCAGTTCTTTGTTTAGGAATGTATTCTAAGGAAAAATTCGGCAAGAGTATAAAGATGTACACACATAAGGAAACCTCTCGATCATTGTTTATAATAGGGAAAATGGGAACAACACTAATGAGCCCCAACAGGAGAGAGGTTAAATAAATAAGGGTAAAGATGAATGAAGTGCCTCCACGTGGGCGATTAAGAGACTAATATATATCTGCATTTACTTGGCCATGAAATTTCATTGAAAACACAGCAAATAGAAAATGACCCCATTAAAAAAAAATTAGCCCTTCTCAAGCAGAGGGGGAGACTACGGGGTTTGGTGTCTGTACAGTTTTTAAGTGTAGCTTAATGGCCAAAATTAATATGAAATAAATTCCATTATTTAATTACATCTCTAGAAAAACATTATAGAGGCTCCAGGTCATAACCCCCATTAGCACATCTCAGAACCTCTCCCTCCACGCCCGGTTCCCCAGCCCCTGCTGCTGCTCCAGAGCCCCAGAGGTGCCAAATGGGAAAACTCTGCTAGACCCCAGTTCATAAGGCTTTTCCCCACTCTGGACGCCTTCCTTGACCCACCCCAGTTATTTATTATGTAGATCATCTTAGCTTTCTCTCAACAAGTAGTAATTCTTTCCTCTCTCTAAAAGAAAGACGTGAGGAAAGACCTAATAGGCAAGTTCAGGGTTTTTTTCAGTGGACAGGGGAAAGGAAGAAGGCTAAGAGTACTTTTATGTCAATAGTTTTGTCTCATGTAAAGACATATATCTGTATATGTAGGAAATACTATAGAAAAAATACACAAAAAATGATATCAGCTATCAGTGGGTAGTAGGATTATAGGTGATTTTTGCTCCCTTTATATTATCTGTCTGAATTCCTTTTTATAGAACATGTTCTACTTTCATATTCAGGAAAGAAAAAAAGCTTTTTTTTTTTTTTAAAGAAGAAGTCATCATACTGTGGCATATTTCTTTTCATTCTCCCCCACCCCGCCACAACCAAGATCCAGCAAAGGATAAAGAGAATTGAAACATTAAACCTATCCTCAAAACAGAGTGATTTTCCTTTTTCTTTAATTTTAGAACTTTTAAAAAGTAACATCCCTTCACACATTATAAGTAATATCAATAAGAGAATATCCTTCTGTAGGTCTAAGAATTTTACATGTAACCTGCTACTGTGCAAGCTCTGAGCTCTTTGTGGGAGCCAAGGTCAGTTCCTCCAAAGGCTGGGATGGGGCCTGGGGGGGACGGGGTTGGGGGGGGGGCGCTGCTTGCCCTCAACAGCTTCCCTGCAAACTCCCCATCCTCGAATGGAAGCTGGCCCTGGCGGTCTGGCCACAGGCTGCGGCCAGATCCACCCTGCCACGTTGGAGTTTCCATAAATCCCCTTGTGTGCAGCTTCCAGCAGGTCTGAGTGCCTTGGTTGTGTGCAAAGTGAAGCCAAAGGCTCTTCCCTCTGCAGACCTGCTGTGTGAGCGTCCTGGGGTCTGAGCCGGGTAAAAATTCTACCCCACTGCCTGCTCTCTTCCTATTGCTGGGTCTCTCCCAGGATCCTCTGCCACATCTCTTGGGTCTTCTATGGCCAGCTCAGTTTTTGTGCTTGGGCCAGGCAGGAAAAAAGCATCTGGCTTTGCTCCCTTTTGTCAGGGGTCTCGCCTGGCTTCAAGTATTTTCCCGTGCCTTTCCTCACTCCACTCCGTAGTCAAGTTTCTAGCCAGGATTTCTTGGCTCTGGGGAAGATTGAATGCCTGTCTGAGCCTTCTGAGCCTGAGTTTTATTTGCAGCTGCCTGGCTCTGTACTGGGTGACGGTCCCGGCCCTCCCTGGTCAGCCCATCCCCTCCTGCTTGGCCAGCAGAGGAGGCCCTTTGTGTTGTCCGGGGGCTTGGAAAGGAAAGAGGGAGACTCCTAAGTTTCCATCCCCAGCCCTGTGTCCTGGATTTACTTTAACCCCAGTTTACCGCCAGGGATGGCACTGCCTTCCAAGGGCAAATGATTCCTGCCTGTCTGCTAGGCCGAGGGAAAACAAGAATGCCAAAGCCAAGCAGCCCAGGCCCCTGTTTCTAAGTTGGACTGGGACCTGTTCAGTACCTGGTGATTGTCTGCAAGAAATCTCCAGCTGTTCTGATCTTTCCCACAGGACTTGGCAAGGCTGAAAAGGTCTGAACCAAAAGAATTCAGGAGACCTGCAAAACATCAGGCCTAGGTTGGCTAGAGGGTGCTTCTCGCTCTCCCTGTTTAGGCAGTCCCTTTGTGAACTCAACAGTTACTTCCTGCCTTTGGATCCATCTGGGCTGGTTCACCTGATGGGGTCTCCAGGACCTGGAGTCCAAGCCCTAGGGAAGACAGACAAGTCCACCTTTGTGACATTACACACGAGTTTAAGGTGCCAGAGTGTGAGTGTGAGTGTGAGCCATGGCTGCAGGTTACAGAAGCCAACATGGGAGCCTCTTCAGGTCATGACCTTGGATGTGAAGGGCTGGGGGACCCCTAGATGTGTCCTCATCCCCCTAGGCAGCCTGTGCCCCGCCATCGTGGGGTAGGTGAAGTGGGGCTACGGGAGTTGTGAATGTTAAAGTAAAGCATCCGTGATAGACTTCCTCTCTTCCCATCTCTTTTGGATTATGATCCACTTCCTAAATGCTCCTTCGTTTTCTTTTAAGACCAAAGGTAGAAGATATGGATTAATATGGCAGTATTTGTAAGTTCTGGAGGGTGCCCATATCGGGAGGGTGCCATTGGAACCACTTGAGGAGGAAAAGGACATGGCCGTGAGCGCTTCCTCTTTACACTCACACTGCATCAAGCACACAGGAGATACACAGGTAGGTGAAAAGGCACACTGCCAGCTGGGCCATATTTCCAGCCTCCCTCCTCCAGTACTACTGAAGCCCGGCAGCTGATTTCTGCCCTGGGAGTGGGGGACTACAGGAGAGGCCAGGCATTGGAGGCGATAAGGAAAGAAGAGAACACTTAGGGGCTTCCCTTGGGCGAGGGCCCTGCACAGAGTGTGTGTGTGTGTGTGTGTGTGTGTGTGTGCACGCACACACACGCTGCTTTGGGGTCTCCTCAGCTGGGAACTGCTCCTTGGGTGGATCTGTGGGTGTGAGGGGCTTCAGTTCTCATCCAATGCAGGGCGGGTGCTGAGGGACCAGGGCGGCCAGTCTGGCCTTTGCCCCGCGTGTCTGGGCTGCACACATGGCCCTCCACCCCCTTGGCTTCTTTGGGTTCTCACGTCCATCCCGGCAGCCATCCCGGCAGGGACAAGCCTCAGTCACGGATGAAGAACTGGCTGGGAGACTGCATGACTGTCCAGGGTCTCTCAGCCAGGCCGGAATCCAGGTGTCTGGGCGCCCCCTGGACTCTGGGGGACGTCCCCGATTTGGCACTCTGAAAGCCGCAGTCTGTGTTGATGGCTGTAGAGTAGCTGGAGGCAAAGAGCTGAGAGGTATCTGGGCTGGACCGGGGCCGGGAACAGCACTGCACGTAGGGGGCGGAGAGCAGAGGCGGGGAGGGCGGGGAGGGCCCGGGGCGGCCGGGTGCCCCCGCTCTGGCCGGCCGGGCGGGAGGGGAGCGGGAGGGCCCCACGCTCCCGGCGAGGCCCGCGCCATTGGCCGCCCAGAGCCCCGGGCCGGGAGGGAAGGGGAGGGAGCGCGGGGATCGGGTTACTCCCACTTGACCGCGGAGAGCCGGGGGAGGGCGGGCGCCGCGCCGCGTCGGGCTGGGCGGGGACCGCGGGCAGCAGGCTCCCTCCCCACGCCCGGCACGCGGGCCTCGCTCTTGGCTGCGAAGGGAAACCTGAACCGCGTTTCTATCCGCCTCCACCAACAAACACTTGTGAGGCACCGGTTGTGCGTCAGGTGCTGTGTCGGACTGGAGGGGGTGCACTGTGGGCTATCTGGGGTTCCCATCTGGAACTTACATCTAATGGAGGAAATACGAGCCGACAGGAAATAGACAGTGCCCATTGTCAGTGAGACGTGACCAATCAGAATTACAGGGGGTCCTAGAAAAAGTCGCTCTGCCCTCAGTCAAAGGGGCCAGGGTGACAGCCTGACATCTTGGGGACCTGCCACCTGCCCTCAGGCCTCCCCGAGCCAGGGAGAGCAGTCCCATCATGCCATCGCAGCACCCACCAGCCCACCTCACACACATCCCCGTTCGGTTCTGGCATCACTTGATGCGGCCTTTTCACTCACCACTGAAATTTCCAAATCGTTTCTTCTTCCACCTTCACAACCGCAGCACCTCTGGAAGGCATGCCATCAGGGCTTTCCAATCACCACTACCAGTTAGTGTCACTGAACATCTTCCTGGAAATTCTCCCCCTACCTCCATCCCCTGGGCTTCTTCTCTCCCACTGTCATCCCTCCCGTGACCTCAGCATCTGTGCTGATGATACACCCAACACCCTGGCCCCTAAACTCTAGCAATATAGTCTCCTGGCCACCCCTCAGCCACTTGGTCCCAGACCTCGGAAACATCAATGTCTAAACCTTCTCTAAAATCTCAGATCCGAAGATCCCATCACCTGCCAGCCCTCTGGCTTGCTTCCTTTAGTACTTTGTAGCCAGCAGTTCCCCACCTGAGACCTCCATCCATTGATCCCCCTTGGGTCTTCACTTCTCAGCCAGCTTAGATTCCTTGTTCTAGCGGGTGAGACTGCTCTTGCAAACACTCTTACCCCCCTTATACAGGCCTCTCTCTGTCATGTTCACTTGGCAAAAATGTAACTGGGGTTAAATCAAACTGCTTACCTCATACCTGCACCCATAAATTTCACATGGGCATTTGAACTACAGTTTCTTAGAAAATTCCTTATCCTATTCCACTGTGCAGTAATTTCACATTTTCTCCACTCACCACATATTTTCAACACCCTTTCCTCTTTCCTCCTCTGTCTGATCTCAGACTATTCCTTATAGAGAAAAATAGGAACAGTCAGACCAACTGTTTCACCTTCCTACTGCCAAAGCCCCCGGAATCCTGCAGCTCTACACTCCCTCTGCCCATTCACAGCGCGCCCCCGCCCCCCACCTGTGCCATGGCTCCCATCTCCTCTCACCTGCGCAAGTATTCCATTTCTTTCCTACATCATCAGTTTCTCCTTGTCTACTAGATCCTACCAAATGAAGTAAAATAGGATTTAATATCCCCTTTTGGCTCCTGTAAACTTTTTCCGCTCCTCTTCAAAGCAAATGTTATGAGAGTTAGCCATATAATGACAACTTTACTTCCTTGCCTCCTGCTCTCACCTCTGCCCACTCCAATCGGGCTTTTGTTACCAGCCCCCCCATTCTGTTATAGTCACTCTTACCAAGGACACCAATGACCCACGGTTTGATTAGATTAGTGGCCAGTTCATTGTCCGCATTTTGCCTGACCTCCCAGTGAACTGAACATATTTGACCACTCCCTCTGTAGTAGGTTGAATTATTGGTCCAACTCTTGTCACTCCTCCCTGACCCCCATCCCTTTCCATGTGACTTTGTAGTTCCTTGGCCCTTGACTTTGGGATTGTCTGTATGATTTGTGTTTGCCAGTAGAATTTGGGAGGAAGTGCCATTGCACCAGTTCCGAGTCTGAGCCGTAGGAGACATTGCGTGTTTTCATTTGCCTACTTGTGCCATGGAGAAATGGGATCTAACTGGTGTACTGGCCCAAGGAGAATGAGGGGCGTGAATGCAGAGGCAGACTCAGACTCAAATTTAGATTAGAACTGTCCAGCCAAAGCCAGCTTATCTAGCTGACCTCCAGCTGACCCACAAATGCATATGTAAATGAAATAATTATTCTTGTATGCCACTGAGATTTTTTGTGGCTAGTTGTTAGCCAGCAATAGCAGACAGATACATCCTCCTTCTCAAGATACATTTTTGCTCAGTTTCCTTTTAACCACAATCTTTTGGTTTTCCTCCAACTTCACAGGTCACTTTTTCTCAGTCTTCTTTGCTGGCTTTTCCTCCAAGAGATCTCTAACTGATGGAATGCTTCAGTTTCAGCTCTCTGCTTTCTTCTATCCTCACTCTCCCTAGGTAAAAGTAACAAGGCCCAAAGCACTGACTACTATCTACATGCTGGTTCTCAAATTTAAATTTGAAGGCACGACACAACTGAACTCCAGAATCAAACCTGTCTGCACATCTCCACCAGATGTCTGATTCATCTCAGCACAGCCAAAACAGAACTATCCATCCTAATCTGCCCCCTCTCCAGTCCCAAAACATGGGCATCCCAGCCACTTTGTTAGCCTAAAAACAAACACCATCCTCAATTCCGTCGTAAGTCATATTGCCAGTAAATCCCGTCTTCGTCTCTAAAATAGATCCAGAAGCCAGCACCCCCACATCTCACCAGCTCCTCAGTCAGGTTTTTATCTCCTCTTGCCAGGACTAAGGCAAAAACATCTTAACTGCTCTCCTTGGCTCCTAGTCCCTGCTCTGCACAACAGCCAGAGTGAACTTTCTAAAGTGTGAGGTCCTTTGAAGGCTTACTAAAGCATGAAACCTCTGAAGGCTTCCTTATTGCCAACCAAATAAAACCCAGACTCCTTCCCTCGGCCCCTGAGGACTTAATTGATCTGGTCTGCCCATGCCCACAAAGCCCCTCGATTCTCTGAGCACTGCTCCAGCCATGCTGGCCTCCATGCTAAATAAAGCAGCGCCCACCAGCCCACCACACACACACCAACTTTATCACATGACTCTAGCTTAGCTTCTTGGTAGCACTACAGCATGTGAAATAGTTTGGCTTTGTGTCTATTCTGTTTCCCTTAGAACATAAAATCCTTAAGGGCAGGTCTTTGCTGTATCCCCAGAGCCCCTTGCCCGCGGTAGGCCCTCAGTAAATCCATGTTGACTAACCAAGCGATGCCAGAACTGAACGGAGAAGAGATATGAGTGGCTATATGGGAAGAGGGGGGAGGACTCTCTCAGGGTGGGGGTGGGGGTACTGACCCCACCTGAGCATCACAGAGGTTAGAGAGCTCAAGATACCAGGTAAGGGCCTGGGTGGGGCCAGGCTGGCCAGAGGGGAGAACTCATGTGGGGAGTGGGGGTGGAAATCGTGCAGAGTGGCAGGGCCCCAATGCCACACCACATCCTACAAGTTACTGGGGTGCTGCTGAGGATTATGGATCAAGGCTGCGATAGTTCAAAACAAAGGTGTTTGGATGATTAATATGGTGGAAGGGTTTGCATTTCTGAGTGTCCTTAACCAAGCGCCCTCCCATGGGAGCCCAGAATTTTAGAAGACAAAGACATCTAAAAGAATCTGGGAACCCAGGGGGAATCTGAGACTGGTCCCTTTGGATTCCAGATGCCAGAAAAACCCATTACCCAACCTTTTAGGGACCAATATAAAGTTCCTAGTTTTGGAAGTGTCCCCCGGTAATTAAGGATTTGCAGAGCACACAGCAGACACTCACACACATGTGTTAATGAGCTGGTGCCCTGTGCCCTTGGGCTCCTTTCTCCCGCCCCACCCTCCCCGAGACTAAATTGCTTTTATTCACTCAGTGACTAAACACACAAGCTTCACCAAACCCCCACCCCCTGGATACACCCGGGACCCAGCTACTTGCCTTCCCAACCCCCTCCACCCTATTCCATTGTCAGGGCAGAACAAAAGGCCCAAGGCATCCTGGGTTAAAGGATTTTAACTCTGCCAATCCCAGGAGGCTCCAACAAGCAGCAGTTTCCTGAAGAAGAGAAGTGACTGAGAAATCACCCCAGGCGACAGCGAGATTTTTTTTTTTTTTTTCTCGTCTGGAAAAAAAAAAAAAGAAACCCAGTGGCCAATCAGACACCAAACCAGGACCCCACGACCGCCCCCGCCCTAGTTCTCAGGAGCTTTCCCCCCAGAGACCTCCCCGGCAACCAAATAGGTCTTTTCCCGGATTCGTGGCTGTCAGGCTCATCAGCCCCCACCCAAGCACGAGAAGCCCCTCGCCCCATCGGATGGGACCACCCCCCCTCCTCCTGCCCCCTGCCTCGCCCACCTCGCTCTTTACCGCGCGCTGCCACCCCGGCGCGCCAAGACTTTGCCCCCGCCCGGGTCGCCCTCGGGAGGCCCCCGCCCAAGCGTCTCGGTCCCCGGGGGGCGCGCGCGGCCGCGGGCTCCGGGGCTCGGCCCTTCCGCATTCTCCGCCTCCTGCTTCCCGGGGACCGGCTGCTGAACCTGGTGGCCGGAAACGAAACCCTTTTTCTGGAGAGGAAAGCCCGAGGCGGCCCGGTTCGCGTGTCTGCTTGGACGTGCGTCTGTCCTAAGCAGCGAGCAGGGTCTGGGCTCCGGACTTCACTGCAGCAAGACCTGGGAGCCAGGCTCCTGCAACAGAACTGCATGCGGCGTCAGAAACCCTCTTTGCCCACCCTAGAACTAAAGGAAAGCAGGAATGTGGGTGGAATTCACACTCTACTTCTGGCTGCTTTTTTTTTTCTTTCTTACATTTTTCACGTAGAAGAGACAACCGGGCAAATGAGAAACATGTTCAGGAAAGGAGTGAGCAGCAAACGCTGGCCATTAGACAACAGAGAAATGCCCACGCCGGGCCACCCGCCCGTGCGGTCGCGGAGTGCCCAGCGACGGCGCAGCGCCCTCTGGCGGCCGCGCGGGGCTCCACCGCTCCCCACCCCCACCCCCTTCACCCCTCACCGCTTCAAATCTCCTGGGCCGGGGAAAGGGTTGGGGGAGGGAAGGGGGAGAGACCGCGGGAGACCCGCTCCCCCAACTCGCGCCGGGGCAAGGGAATTAAGGATGTCGGACGCCGAGGTCCTGGGAAATGATTCCTGTGGCTTTTTGTGGCTGGCGCCGAGGCCAAGAACCCAGGGTAAGGGTTAGTATAAAAGAAAAATCCTACCAAAGAAGTATCATACCTTTACCTGGAAGCTTTGAATCTTTTAAAGATTCAAATGTCTCAGAGAAGGGTAACCCTTTAAAACGAGGGTAGATAGCCAACTGCATTAAAAAACAAATCGCCAATCTCATCACCCAAAGCCACCATTATACCATAATAGGTACTTTTTATGACAGTGGCATTTAATAAGTAGTGTCTGGTCTTTTTCCTCTACTGTTAGTGACCCACTGCTGTTTTGCACTCTGAATAGCAGTGTTCTTTTAGTATGCCCCACCCCCAGCGCCCATACCCTCCGTTTAATTGGTTTTCTACGTTTTTGTCCCTTGTACATAAACATTTCTCCAGTCTTCCCACTTCTCATTCCCACTGCTGCTACTTGAGTGTAGGCTCACACAACTAATTGAATCAGTGCAGTAGACTGCCGGGAAGTTCTAGATCCTTCTCTGGCACACAGGATCCCAGGGAGAGTCAAGGGAGCACCCTCCTCTCTTTGCCCAACATTCAAAATCAGCTTATCTGCAGAGGCAGCCACCCTGCGCTGTTCCGTACTCTCCTCCCCAAGTGCCCCGTGAGAAGCCAGCAGATTACCCCTGCTTTCAGCTTCCTTTATACCTAAGCTGGAGTTTTTCTCCTTTTGCCACTTCTCAAACTTGCCAGAGCCGGAAGTGGTGGGGTTGCTGGGTTTCTGAGGAAATCAGGCAGATCCTTGCCCATGCTCTCCCCACTCCCTTTTGCTCTGAATTCCCCTTTTCTCTGACAGAAAGGTTTCTACTTATTTGTACCATCTGGTAGGAATTCCTCCAGCTTCATAGCTTGCCTCTCTTTGAGGTGTTTCTGCTATAACAGTATCTATTGCGATGTAATGAGCCATACCTAAACTTAGTGGCTTAAAACAATAAACGTTTATTTGTTCATGACTCTGTGGGTCAGCTGGGAGGTTTTTCTGGCCTGGCCCATCTTTTCTGGGCTGGCTTATGTGTCTGTAGTGAGCTGGCAGGTGGTCTAGGATGGCCTTATTCACATCTGGTGGTTGGCAGGCTGTCAGCTGGGGTGAAGGGCTGATGGGCCATGTGTCTCTCATCTAGGAGGCTTAGCCCAGCTGGGCTCCTTCCCATGGTAGTAGCAGGCTTCCAAGGACTGGAGACAGAGTCTACAAGGCCCCCCGAAGCCTGGGTTTGGAACTGGCACACCTCATTTCCTCTGCCTGCGATTGGGTGTAGCAAGTCACAAGACAAGGCCAGACTCAAAGGGAGGGGACTCCACTTCAAGATGGAAGGAGTAGCTAAGTATTGTGGCCATTGTTTTTGCAATCGACCACACTTGTTCTCTTCTTTTCTGGGCAACAATCCCAATAAAGTAAAAACACATTTAAAAATAAGACACCCCTTAAAGTCACCAAAGATGGGCAGTGTAGAACAGTGCTTAAGGCCACAAGCTCAATCATCAAAGTGCCTGGGGTTGAAATGCTGGCTCCACGTATGCCAGGTAGGTGTCCAGAGAAAAGTTCTCTTACCCACCTGTGCCTCAGTTTCCTAATCTACAAATATGAGAGTGGTTGTGAATATGAAATAAGCTCATCCCTATCAGGTGCTGAGACAGAGTCTGGCACATAGTAAGTGCTCAATTAACACTAGCTGTCATGCCCATGAGGTGATGCCTGGTGGCCCACCATGGCTGCTGGGACCACCAGCACCACAAGCTACAAGTGCCAAAGCCACCACCCACCACTGCTGCCACTGCCAGCCCCAAGCTGCCCACTCTGCTGGTGGCCGCTGACATTTGCACCACTGAGATGCCAGTGAAATTGGTGCTTTCTGTTTTTACCAACGTCTTCATCGAAGCCCATCTCTAGCGCTGGGACAGGGAAGCCCTTAGAAAAAGAGCTCTGAAGTCAGGTAGACCAGAAGTTTGCTTCCAGCTCTTCTTCTAAGGGAAACACGCTAAATAATCTCTCCATGTCCATATCCTAATTTGTAACCTGGAAGGAATAACAAGGAGTGCCTCACACTGAATATATAAAGCACAAAGGGAAGCACCCAAGAGCTTGTTCTTAAAAAACATGCACAAGACAACGCATCCTGTACATGAAATTGTTCCTCCTATAGGTACTGAGAAATTGCTTTGGATGAATCCTTTTTCCCAAAAACATCTCCAGTCACTTCTAAAGCCTTCCCTCCCTCCCCCCCCACCACGATGGGCCTGAACCCTGGAGATCAAGCTGAACTCTCCCTGCAGTTATGAGTTTACATGACTGTCCCCCACTATACTTCCTGAGGCCTGTACCTGTGTTTTATTTTCAGTCTACTCTAATACCAGAGGACCTGGCATGGGAGGTGCTTCAATAAATGCTTGATGAGTGAACCAATAAATGGATGAATACTTGGTGCCAGTAGTGTTTCTTTTCCTTGGGTGAGACCCACTTCTTCTGGTACTTCCAGTTCAAGTCAACCCACTAGGGCTGAAGGGAAGTTTTTCCTGAGAACTGGGAGTAGGACCTGCTCACTGGCCTTGCTGCCAACTCTAACTGCAGTCACCCCCAGACATTCTGGTGGAATTGGTCTGGGGAGCAGCCCAGGTGCCCAGAACTGGGAGATAGCCACGATTTGTGCATGTTCAATCATCTCCATTGCATCTCTCTCCAAATCGAGTCTGCCAAAGCTGGCCATGAAGAACCCGGATTCTTTTGTTGGCTCCCATGGGGTTCAGACCACAAGCTGAAAATGAATGGGCCTGGGTAGGGATTAAAAAGGACTCACAAACCCAGAGTTGCTGGGTAGAGTGTGTGTGGTAGTACGTTTGTGTGTGCCTGAACACAGTTGCAAAGCACCACTCAACACCACTTGATATTTTAAGAGATTCATGAGATGAGTTAATAGGCACTAACAAGTATGCCACGCAGAGTAAATGGGAAGCCAGAGGGAAAAGCAGGGCCAGCAGTTGGCAGCCTGCAGAGCAGACTTTCGGCCCCCCACCCCAACCCCGGACTGTTCCCTTAGGACCCATGGCTCCAGGAGTCCTGTTAGAAAAATCTGGGTGCCGTCAGGGGAGGCTGTTGAGAATGGTGAACTGTGGGTGGAGCACCTTCTCTTGTGATGATGCCACTGAACTCTCACAAAATGAGGAGGTAAAGGTGGGAGTGGGGCTCCTGGTGTGAAGAAAGCCAGGCTCACATGTCTGCTTTTTTCCACTGCCACCATGAAGAAAAGCCTAGCTCTTTTGAAAGATGGTTGTGAATCCATCCACAGTCACTCTGGCCTATGCCTATATCAGAAGAAAGACAGGAAAGTGAGGAGAAGGCAAGGGGGCAAATGCGGGCCCCAGCAGGGCTCAGGCAGTCCACACACACACACACACACACACACTCTGGAGCCTGTAGAGGCAGGGGATCTTTTTGGAGGGCATGGTTCTGGGGTTGGGTTGTTCAAAGGATAAGGCAGGTAAGGTTAAGGCTGTACCGATTAAGCGCAGGGTCATAAAGTCCCTTTGTGGCCTAAGTAGTAACACCGAGATGGCAATAACCCAAGCTAAGGCAAAAGATGTGCCTCATCATTTCTATCAGAATCACCTGGGCTGTTAGTTAAAAACACATTCCTGGGTCCAGCCTAGACCTACCCTGGGGAATTAACATTTTAAAATAGATGACCAGGTGGTTCTAAGTGCCCAAGGGTGGGGGGCCTGTGTAGACCTGCTAGAGGGGAGATGGAGGAGCCAGCTGCTCCCAGACCTGGGGGAATCGAACCGCTCATGGGCTGTGCTCCTGCTCTTCTGAGGTTGGCCCAGGAATCAGCATCTTTGGGCAGTGCCTGAGATGATTATGATAATCGCTCA
>PVIY010013752.1:0-58372 GCA_004026745.1 Myrmecophaga tridactyla | reverse complement strand
GGTTGGCCCACAGAGAACACAATGTACAAGCTATATTTTAAATGATACACTGATTTAGGTAGAAGGGAACTGTGATGGTTTGAAACTGTATGCGCCCAAGAAAATCATGCTCTTAAAACTAATCCATTTCCATGGGTATAAACCTATTGTAAGCAGAACTTTTTAATGAGGTTACTTCAGTTAAGGCGTGGCTCAGGGTGGTCTTAATCCTCTTATTGGAGTCCTTTATAAATGGGATGAATACAGAAAGAGAGGGAGAAAGACAAAAGAAGCAAGAAGCTAAAAGCAGTAAAACCCAGAAGTGAAGGAAGAGACTAGTAGATGCCACCACATGGCAGAGGAGTCAAGGGTTGCTGGCAGCTAGTCTCCAGAAAGAAAGCATACCTTGACTTAGACATTTTTCTCAGCCTCAACACTGTAAGCTAATACATTCCCATTGTTCAAAGTCAATCCATTTCAGGGTATCTGCTTTGAGAAGCCCAGCCAACTAAAACAAGAATATAGAGCATCATAGGAAAAAGAACTGCACATGTAAGGAATGGTGGTATGAAATAGAATGACAGAAGAGCTAAGTACAGCTGATGCAGGAGTGATGAGAGTTGAGAACAGAGAGGTAGATTTGAGCTGGTTCATAAAGATCTATCATGCCATGCAAAACAAGTTTAGATTAGTTTCCAAATATTTAAGGAAATATTGAGAATGGTAAGATAAGACTGTTGAGTGTTTGCACCAGCTATAGCTATGGCAGGAGATAAGGAGAATCAGAACTAAGGGTGATAATATAGCCAAAGATGTTAAAGACATTGAAGGTGCACTGTAGGACAAATGGAAGGAAAGAGTCTCTTCTTGCTCCCTTTCTTCCAAAACAAGTTCCAAATAAAGTTACAAAAACAACAGAGGTGGAGGGAAATAATGTTCAAGAAATAAAAGGAAAGAGCTGGGATTTCAGGAGCTTCTCTTTCTAAACAACTTAATCAGATTCCTAAGTAAATCAACAGTGAAATAAGTTCGGCAGAATACTGTAAGAAAATGGTGGGGAGAGAGAGAGGAGGGGAATTACGTTTTTTTCCTTTTACAAACATAATAATTAGTCCTTTAAAATGGCCCAGCAGTCTCAAAAAAAAAAAACCAAAACCTCTGATAATTTGATAATCAGCCAGGTTTTTAATCACTAATTTAGAATCAAACATGAAAGACCACTAAAGAAAAAATACTCCATTTTGAGAGCAGCTACCATGTTTTATTCATCTCTATGAACATGGCAGGGCTGAACCCAAATGCTGACATACAGAGAGTGATCAACAAATGTCTATGGAATGAAATACATTAAAGAATGACTGGAGATAGTAGTTTCCCAACAAATAAAAATGAGGAGTATTTTCCCCCAAAAGACAGAAATACATGAACTGCACTATGCCCAACACTGACAAAATACACTGGTTTAAACAAAGTTTCAATAAATCAATGGATAGCAGATCCACAAGGGTTATTTTAAGGTGAGAGGTGATTATGCCTGAAAACTTCTGAGATGGCATCAACTGCTTGAATGAAGGGGAAAAAATAGGTCACTGTCTTCCTACAAATCTGGTCATTCTTTTGCCCATGAATTACAAACATTTACTTTATCTCAAGTCGCACTTACATAATCAATTTTTGTGAACTACTTTCCAGCAGAGAATCAAAGTGAAAAATTCTCACATACAACCAAAGGTGTGAAGCTGGCCAAAAAAAAAATAAACAATTACACATAGGCTATTAACACAGAAAGTTGCAGAAAATTCTTCATAATTAATCTGGCAATTAATAAGTAGAGGGCAGGCCACGGTGGCTCAGCGGCAAGAACCCTTGCCTGCCATGCCAGAGGACCCGGGTTCGATTCTCGGTGCCTGCCCATGTTAAAAAAAAAAAAAAAGTAATCAGAAACTTCCTGAAGAAATAGGAAGTGAGATCTAGAAGCAATGACCTTTTGTTTATGCCCAATTTAAAAAAAAAATTTGATTGTCTTGTAATCGATTTTACACCTTCTTTTTAATCACAACCAAGTCATGCAAAAAATTGCTGCAATTATTCTGTGACTTGCCTACAGTGTTACCTCATAAATAAAGAGTGCTGCTTTATACATGACAACCAAAAAGAATGCCTGCTTTAACAGTTCATATTTCTGATAACAGTTAATATATCATTGTAGCTTAAGAGAAAGACAACTAATTTTCAGTTGAGATAGCAAAGGGTGGATCCACTTCATGAGATGAAGACCAAGATAAAGACTCCTCGGCTTCCCTCCTCCCCACCCAGTGTTACCAATGAAAAAGTGCTCATCAGTTTGCAAAACTACAAGCATAATAATTATATTATTAGGTTTTCATTTAATAACTTAACTGCCTTTCATCCAACACTACAAAGCTGCTTCATGAATGCTAATTAAGCTTTAAACCCTAGTGAGGTAAACATTATCAACAACTGAGGGTTAGTCCTTTCAATCTAGAAAGACTTGGAATTTTCTTGTACATTATCTTGTTACCTGCCTGGGGTATAACACAATTGTCAGAACAAGTGAGTTGAAGTCCAAAGACAGAATTTACTATATGCTGTCAGAAGCAGAATCTCATGTCCCTTTCATGTTCTTAAATATTTCAGCCTAAATCTGAAATAAAATATCAATTTCTTTGTCCCCCATTGAAAACAATGAAAAATGAGAGGCCAAGAGAAAGCCATACAGACCACCAAGGACAAATATGGTCTTCCATACAAATTTGAGTTTGTTCCTATTAAAATGGAAAAATTTACAAACTCTACATTCATTTAAGTAACAAATGTATTTACACAACTATTCTTGCCAAGGAATAACCCATCATTTTTCCAAGAAATTTCAAAAAAAAGTGCTATTTTTCTTCCATATTGCATACCAAAGAGACATATTTTTATATGTGTAGGTTTTTTTCACAAATACATATAAATAACCCAAAATGCAGGGCATAACACTTTTCCAAATCAATACAAAAATGTTTTGTTTTTTCCTTATAATGAAATGATAATGTATAAAACTCCCCCCAAATACAGTAATAACACCACCTATTCTCTCTATGCAGATTTATATCTAGGTAGATGAAAAGGCGGACAGAGGTGAAAAGAAAAAAAAAAAAACAACATAACTTTATCCTTTGTTCTCAGGCATATACCATCTTTACCATAAAATCTATTCCCAACAAATAACAGGAGACTAATAAAACAATGTTTTAAGTAAAAGTTCACCGATGTACTGAACCCAGTAGTAAGGATTATATTATTAGGTTTTCATTTGATTCCCACTTCATAAAAAGACTATAGGTGTCCACATACTTAACTAATCTACAATTAGGAAACAAGTAAGTGACATATTGGATTCTATCATGCTGCCATCTTGGCAATGAAACCTTTTCCATTATTAGTATTTCTCAAACCTAGGTAAAGAGAAGCAAAGAGGTCTCAAGGGATTTTTCTAATGGTACCTATTCTTTGCTTCACGATGCAAAGATTTACAAACAGTTTTGCAGGGTAAGTCAAAATGTCTGGATTCCAGACTCCACCCCTTTCCTGTGTCTTTTATCCCATGTAACAAATGAACTAACTGGCCATGTTGGGTAAAATCAAGACTCACTGAAGTCATTTCCAATTTCTAACACTTAGGATTAATGTTTTTCTGTTTTAAGTGGTTAAATATAAATATAAAATAAAAATTTTCTGTCCATAAACTCAAGGTCCACAAGTGATTTTCTAGATATGTATTTTAGTTACTTTTTTTAACTTAGATATAAAGAAAAATTGTGAACTCATAAGGACAAAATCAAGTTAATAAGCTCTCAAATTCCAAAGATACAGGTAGAAAGGATTACTTCAATGGGTAAAGTGATTCAGTGTTATGTGCATATATTTCTATTTTACTCCATTCAGGTAGGTTTCACAAAAAACTAATAGAGGTGATTGCCTCTGGGTAGGAGAAGTGAGAGATCGGAGGTTGCATTGATAGGGAGAAATCATTTGCTACTGTATATCCTTTGATACTATTTGAATATCATATATATGTGTCACCTTTTTAAAAACTGAAATGTTTTGCTGTCAAAAATTGTTAAAGTGAGCCACACATATTTTTATTGTTGTGAGAGAAAGGGAAAGAAGTGAGAAGTCTTCATACTGAATTAGTGAAGGTAAATCACTTTGAGTCAATACATTTCAGGCAACACACTTGACAAGCAAAGGATGAATATCAAAGCAAAACTCTGGGAAGTGTCTCTAGGATTATAAATCTCTATTGCAAATTCTCTGTAGGATTATAAATCTCAATTGCAAATTCTGTTTTCAAGTGTGTCTAGGTCTATCATCCCTCTTTCTTTTACGTGCATAGAGTCAAATAATGTTAGCAGCCTTCAGTATTTAAGTTTCTAAAGAAATGAGGATCCCTACTCTAAATGACAATACATCACAAATAAACCCACCCAGACTATCTTTAAGAACAAGGAAAGAGTATCTATTTATTGGTGGATTTTATGATCCCTTTTCTTTGGCAAACCCTTCTGAATTTGCTTGTCTTCTGTATGTCACTGAAGGAAAGAGCATAACTGAGAAGGAAGGGAGAGGGAAAAGAAGGAGACAATAAAAAAAGGAAGAGGGGAAAGGGGGAGATTGGGAGCGGGTTAAGAGGCAAGAAGGAAAAATGTGATAAAATGATTTCTGCAGGACTATGAATCACAATTCATTCAAAAAACATTTGCCAAATGGTGGCTCAGTGGCAGAGTTCTTGCCTGCCACGCTTAGAGACCCAGATTCAATTACCGGAGCCTGCCCATGAAAAAAAAAATATATATATATATATATATATATATATATTTTATATATATATATATATATTTGCCAAGTGCTTGTTGGGTACTTAAAGACACAAATGTGAATCAGAAATAGCCACTACCTACACTCAAGGAGTTCACAACATAGTGGAGAATGCAGACACAAATTATGAATTACAGTAAAAGGTAAATAATAGTTTTAATATGTTTTAGTTTGCTAAAACTTCTAGAACTCAATATACCAGACATGGAATAGTTTTTAAAAAGGGAGTGGCAAGTTTACAGTTCTAAGGCAATAAAAATGCCCAAACTAAGGCAACCAGAGGAAGATACCTTGACTCAAGAAAGGCCAATGGGTCCAGAACACCTCTGTCAGTTGGGAAGGCATGTGGCTGACATCTGCTGGTCCTTTCAAACACCTTCACCAGGGGTGTTTTTCTTTCTACATCTCCAAACGTCTGGATATCCTGTGGCTTTGTTGGCTCAATCTGCTCTTTTCAAAATTGTTCCCCCTTAAAGGATTCCAGTAGACAGATTAAGACCCACCTTGAACGGGTGGAGATATATCTCCATGGAAACCACCTAATCAAAAGGTCCCACAGGTAATTGGGTGGAACACATATCCATGGAAACAATTTAATTAAAAAGATGCCACCTCCCTCCAGGAGAAGCTCAAGGAGCAGGCGGTGAAGCGTGAGGACCTCTTCATCGTCAGCAAGCTTTGGTGTACATACCACGAGAAAAGCATGGTGAAAGGAGCCTGTCAGAAGACACTTAGTGATCTCAAACTGGACTACCTGGACCTCTACCTTATTCACTGGCCTACAGGCTTTCAGACTGGAAAGGAATTTTTCCCTTTGGATGAAACAGGCAATGTAATTCCTAGTGACACGAATTTTGTGGACATATGGGAGGCCATGGAAGAGCTGGTAGATGAAGGACTGGTCAAAGCTATTGGAGTATCTAACTTCAACCATCTCCAAATCGAGAGAATCTTAAATAAACCTGGCTTAAAGTATAAGCCTGCAGTTAACCAGATTGAGTGCCACGCATACCTAACTCAGGAGAAGTGATTCCAGTACTGTCAATCCAAAGGCATCATGGTGACTGCCTATAGTCTCCTTGGCTCTCCTGACAGACCCTGGGCCAAGCCTGAGGACCCTTCCCTACTGGAGGATCCCAGGATCAAAGCAATTGCAACCAAGCATAATAAAACCACAGCCCAGGTGTTGATCCGGTTCCCCATACAGAGGAATATGGTGGTGATCCCCAAATCTGTGACACCTGAATGCATTGCTGAGAACTTTCAGGTCTTTGACTTTGAACTAAGTGGTGTGGATATGACTACCTTACTTGGTTACAACAGGGACTGGAGAGTCTGTGCCTTGGTGAGCGCTTCCTCCCACAAGGATTACCCCTTCACTTCTGAGTTTTGAGGCTGTGATTGCTGATTCTTCCCCAAGTTTTTCCTGCCTCCTTTTTTCTTGCAAGTGTTATGTGACCCAAGTTCCTCAGCAGTGCATTAGCAACCTGATGACTAACCCAGCTGGATGGTGAGGTATAAAGAGCAGTATCTGTGGATTAGAAGTCTCTTCCAGTTTTCTTTGCCCCCTTTTTTTTCCCAACTAGGAAATCCAAGTTGAATACCCCTGACCAAGGAGAAAAAATGTATAATGTTAAAATAGTGCCACTAATAGTTGGAATTATATTCCTTTCAGCCAGACTTCTTGCCTCAAATAAAAGGTGCTTTAGTAAGCCAAAAAAAAAAAAAGATGCCACCTAACAAGATTGAATGTGGATTAAAGAACATGGTTTTTCTGGGGTACACAAGAGTTCCAAACCTGCATAATATGTGAGTTTAGACTACAGCAAGGAAAAACAATGCCTGGTGTACCTAAAGAGCTTCAAAAACAGCCACATCTGAGCCATCCTAAAAACTGAAGAAGATTTTATGGGTTGATAAAGGAATGCAAAGACATTTCAAGCAAAAGTAACAGCATGAGTAAAAGAATAGTAATGAGGAGGAACATGTTGTATTTAGGAAATATGAACTCATTTTATTTGGCTGGAAGAAAGAGTAGTAGCAGGAAGTAAAGATGGAAAGGGAAGTTAATGTGGAAGAAGGGGAGTAGGAAATGAAGCTTGAGCAGTGGGTAGGTTCAATCTTCTTAAACCACAGAAAAAATGTTTCTTTTAAAAGAAAATTAATGTGCAAACATTAACTGAGGTGATTAGTGGTGGTGATATGTAATCTAAGAAAACAAATTTCTTCAGAACACAAATATACTAATTATTGGTATACAAATAGATGATACTATTCACAAATTATTCATATATTAAGTCCAGTGGGTTTTATACTTTTAAGTTTGCTAGACTTACTTTGATTTATATGAACTTTAAAATGATAAGACTGTATTTATTGTCAAATATTACGTAATTCACAATTGACTTTAATTCAGATCTACTACCTCCCTCCAAATAGGTACAAATTCGTAAAATTCAACTACACAACTAATATTATAGCAGATTTACCTTTATAAAATCAAGCATACGTACATAAAATACTTGTGCATGTCTAAATCCTAAGACTATTTATATTTATCAATATTTAACAGTACAAGAAACCTTTGGATTTACTATTTAAATTGTTCTGCCCCCTTTTATGCCTACTTTTTAGTCCCCTAAACGTTACTAAGATAATATAATTTTACTCACAGACTTTTAAAAGGGTTACCACAAAATATCAACAGAATTATTAGTGTACTAAACTATGTAGATAAGTTAGCCTTAATAAAATACTGTAATCTATAAGTATTCTACAAATCTTGAATGCCTCTAATGATCTTTTAAAGAATAATTTCAAAAACCATCAAGTACATATTCAAAGCTTAAATAAGAGGTCCCCTTATTTAAGCTTTTAGGACTGTATAAAAAAGTTAAAAGAGCAATACACAAAGAATCCAAACATTTGGACTCATGGCCTGGGTATAAAGCAAACTGAATATCTGACTTTAGGAAAGTCATTTCTGGACCTCACTTTGGTGGAATTATGTATGTTCTTTATACAGGAAAAAAAAATGGATGGTTTAATCATTCATAAACAATTTAATTTTTGAGCTTCAATAAATAGAAAAGAAAACATGCTATAACAGCATTTTTACTCCCTCCTCCAAATTCCCATTTTTAAATGCATCTTGATTTCTTCTACCCAAATATCCGATTAGCTTTCTTTTTATCTGAAAATCATTTCGGTGTTAATTCCTTCCTTAATAAACCTGAGTATGGTCATAAGGTATACAATATTTCAGGCTATAAATATTTTAAGGGTACATAATATCCAAAGCAACCCAAAACACCACCTAGCTGGAAAAGAACAAACCTATGATTGATAATCTATTCAAATGTTTAAGAAATAATACCCTAAAACCTTAAATGTAAACTTTGGATAATGATCTAGCATCTACTTTTCCACTGTTTTAATATGTTACTTATCCTCTATTTTAATCAAACCTAATTGTTAGATATTTATTTATTCTGACCCAGTAGCTCTCTTTTGAAGTCTTGAACAAAGCGATCAATCTTCCTGTGGAAGGTGTTTTTCCAAGCTAGACTTTATTCATTCCAGTAATGGGAATTACATATCTTTCTGTAAATTTTCTTTGTATTCATTGCACATAAAATCAATAGAAACATATGAGCTTAATGAAATAATTTCTGCCTTGTTCTGCAATTTTGTCACTTTCAGACCTCCTGTAGCACAATATGAAAATAACTTCATAATTCTTAACTACAACATACCATTTAATTATTTTAAAGTCTCTTTTTAACTTGCCATCTTATTAAATAAATTACCATTTGATATATTTTCTTGATATTTCTGTATAATTGACCAATATTTTCTTTTACATTTTAAAAAAAATCACTAACCCATCCTTTTAGAGTACTAACAAAACCCTTAAAGAACTTTACGCCAGTGCTGCATGCATCTTTGAGCACAGTTGATGATTTATTCTCTGCCATCAAACTCCAAAAGAAAAGACCTTGTAGGTTAGATTTCTACCAATTTATACATCAACTTATATGAAGAATATACCTAATGTGATCAAAACTGTCTTAATGACTAATAAGATCAATGTCAGTGCCCACATATGACATAATTAGCTCAATAAGATTACTATACCACTTTCAGATAGATAAGGAAGACAGGCATAGCATAAGCAAGGCAATTAGCACCCTCACCTCATCTCTAAATCTTTCTTTCCTTTCCAAGACTACCTGGCAATGAACCAGTTGAGTAATTCAAACCTTTATATGATTACCTAACAGGTTTTCTAATTTTAAAGAACCATTCAGGTTTTGAATCTAGTACTTTCTACATATTTTTTAAATTAATAAAATAAAAGAAGTTTTGCACTGCAGGTCAGAGTACACTACACTGATGACTCTCCTTTATCCCACTCAGGTAGATATCTAATTCTCGTGGCTACTCTTCAATTTAAAATCCACTCCAGGGCAGTGAATGGTGGCTCAGTGGCAGAATTCTCGTCTGCCATGCTGGAGACCCAGGTTCGAATCCCAGAGCCTGCCCATGCCAAAAAAAAATTAAAAAATAAAAAAATCCACTCCAACATTATCCTTCATATTACTACTGCATTCTAACCCATACTAAAATTGCATTAAATTTAAGTACAGTACTAGCCCTTTCATGACTGACTTAATATTTCTTATTTACTATCTGTAATGTCCAATGCATATCTTAATTATAAGCTACTAGAGATCATGGAAGAGTCAATGTAAGTTTCTTGACTTGTCCTCAGATGCTACTAGGAATTTAATAAGTGCATTTTGACAGAGAGAAAGAAAAAACCTAAAGCTCTAGATTTTATTTCTAATTCTAAAATAACTTCACTCTCCGACATTAAGCAGGTTGCTTAATATTTATGTGACCGACAGTAAAATGTGACTGATAACTGTTCCTTTTGCTCAGGAAGATTAATTCAAGCAATTAATATTTGCGGAGGCACCCTTGTGGATGATACTCTCTACTACAACATCAGTTGGCTGCGTATTAAGAACTCATACGTATTCATTTATTCTGTAATTTAACCATCACAGAAGCTCTAATGAGACAGTCGTTAAGTAGACTAGCCACCAGCCACTCTTTTTTTTCCTTTAAGCACCAACACCTGCCACCATCTGTAGAGTTATCCTAGGAGTCAGGTTTGTACTATGTGACCACTCCTTCCCTCCCCCATAGTTTATCAGAAGGGATTTAACCACTCGAATAAGTTGGCCCAGTCACTTTCTTTCTCTTGGAATTTGGACCCAACCACTAACTAATCTCACCTGTTCATGCAAATTGAGGTTATGTAAATTCAGGAGCTGTGGGGGCTCCAATGTTTGGCTATGCACATACTTTAATTATGAAAGCTGATCTGCAGAGAAAGAAGAGTAAGGCAGATATACAAAGAGAGTCAGAAATCAGAGACAAAAAAAGAGAAATAAAGAAAAAGAATGAATCAAAAAGCCAAATGAGATTAACAGAGAAAGAGAGAGGTTGACAGCACAAAATGGACAGACTGACTGAAAGGTCTGGGTTTCTACCAGCTTTATAATTCCTATGTCTAAATCCACATGAGTCATCTTGCCCTTGAGTTCCAAGACATATCCAGGCATCCCTGAAAAATAATTCTGTTTTGTGGCTAGGTAGATTTCCATACCTAAAACCAAAAAAACTTTGACAAAGACATTTAATAACTTCCATGGTTTATAAATGAAGAAATTAAGACTGAAAGTAATTCATAGAAGTCATAGAGGTCATACCTAGTTAATAACTAAGTAGCAGAGATGGAATATAAATTCATATTTGTCTGACTACAAAGTCTCAATTAATGAATGAATAAATGAATCACTTGAGTCATTTTATAACCAGTATGACAAAGGCAAACATGCAGACAAATGATAAGATGCAAAAGAAGAGCCTGAGGCAAATTAAACTAAAATTTTCACTTGAAATTAAACATGAAGATGTGATGGGACAAAGGGCACATTAAAATATTGGTAGAGCATGAATCTGAAATCTACCTGTCTTTAATTTCTTGATTTACTTTCTCTACTTTTTAAATTATTACCACCTGGAGCGATCATCTTTCCATCTTTGTTTCATTTTTTAATAATCCCTAAATAAGCAAAAGTGATAGGGTAGTTGGGCAGGCCACGGTGGCTCAGTGGCAGAGTTCTTGCCTGTCATGCTGGAGACCCGGGTTCAATTCCCAATGCCTGCCCATGCCAAAAAAAAAGTGATAGATAGCAATTAACTTTCTTTAATCTTCTGAAGAGTTTTAATGTTTGATATTAAGAAGCAAAAAAGGCTTTTAATTACTTATTTCAGATCTAATTCAAAAGGTTTAAAAAAAATGTGAAACTGTTTTCCTAAATATCTGCTCACCCTACACAACAAAGATGAAATCCTCCATATCTAAATATGGGGTAGCAAAGAGTAAACAGCAATGGCCTCCTCCCTGATTAATCACTAAAATCACTGATGATTAAAAACCAAGTTACTGTAGATGCTGAATGCATTTAATTTGGTTCAGCGTTCTCCTTTTTATTTATTGGCTTATTTTGTTTAGCAAACCAAATAAATTAAAAATGAATCATTGTGCCTAGAGTCTATAAGGTACTTTATTAGATCTTTATTAGATCTTTCTGTTGGTTATGAATAGCAGTATATGTTCTTATGCTTTACCAGAGATAACTGTCATAGTGACCTTCCTGTAAAAAGTATTATAGCTAATATCTTCCACAATGGCATAAGAATGCAAAACTTCAAGGAAACTACTGCATAACTGCTGACAAGAAATCTAAGGCTAGATCGTTAAAAAATCCACAATGCAACAGAACCCAAAAAAAGTACCTTGACCCAGAGGGTAGAGGCAAAACAACATATCTTTAAAAGAAAGATGTCATTTGTGACGGTTAGGCTCGTGTATCAACTTGGCCAGGTAATCTGCCCAGTTGAATGGTCAAATAAGCACTGGCCTAACTACTACTGCAAGGACATTTCATGGACTTAAATCTTATCAGTTAGTTGCATCTACAACCAAGGGGAGTGTCCTCTGTAATGAGAGATGTTTAATCCAATCAGTTGAAAACTTTAAAAGGAGAAGTAAAGACTTTAGTAATCAGAAGAGAGAATTTTCAGCTCTACTTCAGCCAGCCAGCCTCTCCTGGGGAATTCATCAAAAACCCTCATCAGAGTTTCTGGCTTGCTGCCTGCCCCACAGAATTTTGACTCACACATCCCTACAGTTGTATAAGAAACTTTTATAAAATCTCATATTTACAGATATCTCCTGTTGGTGCTGTTTCCCTAGATAATCTTGACCAATACAGGATCCAAAGATTCCAAATTTTAACCATAAAATGATTAAATCTACAGATTTGTACATGATTTACACGTAATTTCTCCAAAATTCCAATTCACTCACACATTTACTACTTCCAGGTGCTGGTCTAAGTAGTATGTGGGATCAAAGATATATAAGGCAGCATGTCTAACACGACAGTTATCAAGGAGAACATAGGAATGATTTTTAGTCAGATACAAATCAAACCAGGCTCACTCATTCAATGGACATTTTCTTAAAGGCTTGTTATGTGCCAGATTCTGAGCTAAGCACTATGATACAAAGATGAATAAAATATGGTCGACCCCCTCAAGAAAATCAGTCAAAATTCACTTGAAAAACGGACTAACTGTATAATAAGGTATCTCACAATGTAAGTATAACAACAGGAGTAAACCATTCATGCTAGAACATGCAAGAAAGGGTACCTAATTCAGATGAGTGGATCAGAAAAAGATTGTCCGAGGAGGACATTCATAGGCATGCATAGTCTTAAAGAACAAGTATGACTTATAAAAAATGCTTAGGAAAATTGCATTTTCCTAAGGTAGAGGAAGCTACTGGCTAGTCATGAAGCATAGTGCATTTGAAGAACAACTGTGAGCTGTTCAATAAAGCTGAAGTTTAAGAAACAGATTAGGAACTATTATGAGATAATGAGATAAAGCAGAGATCAGGAAATGCCAACATTGTTTTAAATCCATCTAATTATAATGAAGTAAATGCATTTTATATCAAAAGATTTCAGAAGAGCACAAAGCAAAGGGAAAAATCATGCAGAAATACAAAATAAATCATATTTGATCATCAAGAAAATATGTATATATAATCACTTATGATTATAATCTTAAATATGATTTTAATTGGATGGAAGAAAAAAACATCTCGTTTAACTCACCATATTGATATTTACGCCCTTCTCAATTTATGTCCCTATGGAGCAATGCATTTAAGTACATTGTTCTATTTTCTATACCACAAAGGTTATTTAATTTCATGATTTACAGTTACAGCAACAGTTTCTAATGGCCTTACCCAGATATAATGGGCAAAATAAGTTTGTATCCTGCCAAGACTGAGAAAATAAAAATCTGTCATCATATCAATACATATCACCTTTTGTTAACCACTAGTTGTATGTGAATATGCAAAAATTCTGGTCGAAACAGAGAAATCATAAATACCTTCTTGTTGATTTGTCAATAACGGTATCATTCAAGGTAGGAAATTTGGGTGGGATATAAAGAGGTGAAAATGATTTACATCTATTAATAATAAAACATATCACACATAGATGAGATATGAAAAAAAGGTACTCATGCTTTATCTGGAATTCAAGGCTGACGTGGATAAACTAAAATTATATTTTAAACTTACACCTATTGGCTTATGTTCTTTGACATAAACATGTACAGTAATCTTCTATTTACATTCTTATTTCAAGGTTCTTGCTGTGAACAAAAGCTCTGGCTACAAAACTAAGTCCATATAATGGAGAGGCTGGAGGGAACTGCCTGAAAATGTAGAGCTGTGTTCCAGTAGCCATGTTTCTTGAGGATGATTGAATAATGATATAGCTTTCACAATGTGACTGCGTGATTGTGAAAACCTTGTGTCTGATGCTCCTTTTATCTACCTTGTCAACAGACGAGTAGAACATATGGAATAAAAATAAATAATAGGGGGAACAAATGTTAAAATAAATTTAGAATGAAATGCTAATGAAAGTGAGAGGTAAGGGGTATGGTATGCATAATCTTTTTTTTTTTCTGTTTTCGTTTTATTTCTTTTTCTGTTGTCTTTTTATTCCTTTTTCTGAATTGATACAAATGTTCTAAGAAATGATGAATGTGCAACTAAGTGATGATATTGTGAATTACTGATTATATATGTTGATGTTTTAGCTCATTTGTTAAATTTTTTTTAATTAATAAATAAATTTAAAAAATAAATCCATATAAGTATTTTAAAAGTAGCAGTTCTCCTAAAATGGATACAGAGAAGGGATCCAATAAATTCTCTGAATTGAATTGAATCTCATTTTCACCATAATGAATGAATTCTACACTTAACAGAAAACCAGAGGTAAATATTTATTTTATTGGTGAACTCCATGCCTGAGACTAACTAACTCTTGTCATGAAAAACTCCCAAAGATGACTCACTGGTTGTGATTGTTTCTTTTCCTGTATATGAATTTCCTTTCTCAGCAATTTAAACATCAAGGTATTAAAGAATACCTAGAGCATTATATAAGATTCTACAAAGGTTCCATGCACTAGGGTTACTTTTCCAGGAACCTATAATCTCCAGATGGGTCCGCTGACCAAATAAATCCTGAAAGGCAAAAGGGCCAGCCTCTCTAGAACATCAACATCCCTCTATCCCATATTACTCACAGCCCCTTCCAACACGAAAAGTTTAGAATGGTCATAGTCCAAATACCCCTAAAGAGTGGGAGAAAGATCAAAGGTGATGGTGGAGTTATATAGAGAAGGTAGGACTTAAAAAAATGAGTATGATTGTTAAAACATTATATGATTGTAAAGGCAACACAATCGACTTTTTTTTATTTTTTGTGAAAAACAACATATATACAAAAATCAATAAATTTCAACACACAAAACAATTAGTTGTAGAAGAGATTTCAGAGTTTGGTATGGGTTATATACATTCACAATTTTAGGTTACGATACTGAATACTAAAAGAAATACCTCAATGAGAGGGAGGAGTTAGGAGTACGGGATGTATGAGTTACTTTTTTCTTTTTATTTATTTTTCTGGACTGATATAATGTTCTAAAAATGATCATGGTAAAGAATACACAATTACGTGATGATATTGTGAGCCACTGATTGTATAATATGGTTGAACTGTGTGTATATGGATATTTCTCAATAAAAATATTTCAAAAAAGACCTGTGAGCTAATAAATTCCCATTGTTTAAGCCATCACATTGCAGAGTATTTGCTTGGGCAGCCAAGGAAACTAAAACTGTCTAGTAAAATATCTGAGAGATGACAATAAGTAATATGGGAGATCAAAAGAGGGAGTGATTCTATGAAAGAAAGAAATTGAGGAAAAGCTTTGGGAAGAAGATTACTTGACATGGGTCACTGGGAAGAAGATTATCTGACATGGTACAATAGAAACAGAACTTTAATAGACAGAAAGAACTACTCAGGGGAGGAGAGAGTGTGAGTGTATGTACATTTATACATACACGTGCATACAATATATATAGAAATGCATTCTCTTGATGTTTGACCCTTGAGAGCAAGATGCATCTTTTGATTTGCATGGTTCTGTAAATACAAGGGTTTGAATTAAAATATTTAAGTCTGTTAAATTTTGAACTTCAATAAAACTCATTGTTCAATTTAGCATATGCTTGTTTATTGCCACGTTCTAGACGAGGATTGTTGATCTAATTTAGGAATTCTTCATTGGCCTTCTTGAACCAAAGTATCATTCCCTGGATGGATACCTTTGATTGGTCGATAGACTTGTTTTAATGGGGACATTTTCTCAGCCTTAAAACTGTAAGCTAGCAACTCATTAAATTCCCCTTTCTAAAGACATTCTGTTTGTGGTATATTGCATTCCGGAAGCTAGCACACTAGAACATATATGTACATGTGTTTTAAACTATATCCAAGGAGGCCAGGTATTTTGAGAACACTTCAGGAATAATTAACTATCATATAATCAAAAGCCCACACCACAAAGTCATCAGCTATCTTAAGCTCTTCAGCCAATGGCTTTATTTCCAATCAACACCAGACAGTTCATTATTAAAGACACTCTAGAAATAATTCAATTGTAAATTTAAATATATGTACTAGAAATAATGTAGAGGCACTCCCAACTTTGCAATCAGTGTGCTTAAAAATCTAGTTCATCCAGTAGTCTAAATTTGGATGGATGCCCTAGACTTAGACTCCAAAACCATTCTGTGTCCAAGCACTGATTGAAATTATTCTTTACCACCTGAACAGAGGGTTAGCCAAATCTTGTTACCATAATATTACAACTTCCTTGTGAACCATTCACACAAGGTATTATAGGAATAGGTAAAAGCACAGAGAGCTTGGATTTAGCCATAGTACAGAACTAACTGTTTGACTGTTTCTGTACCTGCTTAATAATGTTTGGGTGGTAGAATTTAATCTGAGTCTTGCTTTCAGCATAACAAATTAACTATTAACAACTACAAAGGAGAAGGTATATATTCCTCAATGACCCCAACTTATTGAAAGTTACCAAGAGCTCTCAAAAATAATCAGATAGTAATGAATGATCAATATGCTGGTTTGAAAGTGCTGTGTACCCCCAGAAAAGTCATGTCTTTTAATCCTGATTCAATATTGTAGGATGTAAACCTTTGATTACATTGTTTCCATGGAGGCTGACCCACTCAATTGGGGGTATGACCTTTGATTAGATTACTTCCACGGAGATGTGGCACACTTAATTGTAGGCGTGGATTAGATGGAGATGAGCTCCACCATTCAGGGTAGGTCTTGAGTAGTTTACTGGAGTCCTGTAAAAGGGGAGACATTTTGGAGAAAACACATTTGCTTCAAAGCTGACAGAGAGACAGACATTTGGAGATGCTTGGAGTGCCAACACAGAGAGCAGATGTCTAGACATGGACATCTGGAGATGCTGAGCCCAGCAAACATTGCTAAGTAAGCAAGCTGGAACCCAGAGTTGTATCCTGAAAGAGCTAAGTGAAGACCCCCAGATGCTTAAAGAGAGGAAAACACTGGCATCAGAAGCTGGAAGCAACTGTGTTTTCTCCAAAATTTTCTCCCAGCAGATGCCAGTCACATGCCTTCCTATGTGACAGACATTGGCCTTTCTTGAATCAATCAAGGTATCTTTCTCTGGATGCCTTAGCTTGGATATTTTTACAGCCTTAGAACTACAAATTTGTAACTTAATAAGTTCCCTTTTTAAAAGCCATTCCATTCACATATATTGCTTTCCAGCAGCATTTAACAAACTATTACAATCAATTAGCTTAGGTTAACTTGCCACAAACTTTCATGGATGGCATACAGTACTACCAGGATTGCAGAGGGAAGGGACACTCCATGATGTTGGGAAACTAGAGATCTCTTGAAATGATTTTTGCTTGCTTCTCAAGGATCAAAATGGAGACTTACTGATATAGGGTATTGTGCTGGTCTGAAAGGATTTATGTACCCCAGAAAAGCCATGTTTTAATCCTAATCAATATTGTGGGACGAACTGTTTCTCTTAATCCCTATCAATAATGTTGGCTGGAAACCTGATTAGGTTATCTCCATGGAGATGTGACTTACCCAATTGTGGATATTAACTTTTGAATAAAGGGAGATGTGACTCCACCCATTCGAGGTGGGTCTTGATTACTTTGCTGGAGTCCTTTAAAAGAGGAAATACTTTGGAAAAAACTTGAGATTCTGAGAGAGCAGAGAATGATAAAAGAATGGCGAGAGAGCCATGAGAATCACAAAGTTCACCAGCCAGCGACCTTTGGAGATGAAGAACACCTCTGGTGGAGCTTCAGGAAACAAGAGGCCTGGAGAAGAAGTCAGAAGATGTCACCATGTTCACCATGTGCCTTTCCAATTAAGAAAGAAACCGTGAACTTCACTGGCCTTTCTTGAATAAAGATAACCTCTTCTTGGCACCTTAATTTGGACATTTTATAGACTTGCTTTAATTGGAACATTTTCTCGGCCTTAGAACTATAAACTAGGAACTTATTAAATTCCCTTTTTTTAAAAAAAGCCATTCCATTTCCGGTATATCGCATTCCAGCAGCTAGCGAACTAGAACAGGTATGGTTCAATAACTAATTGGTCTGAAAGAATATAAACATTCCCTTAAATGGCAGTACACAGATTGTGGACATTCTTACAGAATGGTGGCATTACCCCCAGTATAAAAAAAACATGGCATAATAACAACTGAAGTTACACTTTTGTGTGGATAACTGCAAAGGCAGCTTTCAGACCCCATCAGGAATGCTTTTCCTTTTTTTTTTTTTTCCCTCCCATCAAGGACTCTTAAGGGCCAAGGGAAGGCCCACTTCCAATAAGTTTATGTATAATTGATCAAATGAACTGCAAATTTAAACTAATCTTATTCAGTATGTGGTCTTTTCCCACAGATCTAATACCCATATGAAGCATTGCAAGTACCTATTGTAGGTAATTTGTGTGCTAAATGTGCCATTTATAGTTATTTATATAGATACTAACCTATTATTAGAGTTAAGCATCTATACAAACACTATTACTACAGTTAAGTATCTGTATAGCTACCTATCTATAGCTACCCACAATAAAGTATCTATATAGGCACCAATTTATCACTATAGCTAAGCTCATAAATATTAAATATGGTCCCTATATGCTTATACAGCTTCATCTATGTATCCTAATGGTGTGATGACTCAAGGGACCATTTTTTTTAACACCAATAAATGGATATCTCCACACAAACATAACAATTACCAAAACTGTAATATGAAACAGGATAGACTGTTATTATCTATAGGCTAATAAAACAAATTAAAACAAATTGCCCTGTGTTAAAATATTTAAAGTATGTAAAACCTGAGCAGGTATAAAAAATGATAGTAGTGGTATTAAACTGAAAAGTAGATACAACTATATAATTCCTTGGGAGATTCCATTTCTGCTCCTACCACTGACTTCCAGAAAAAATGGCTAAGTCATGTAGCTTCTACATGCATCATGTGGTAAAAGAGATATATTTACATGCTATTGAATATAAATGAGAAATTAATATTGAAATATTCTTATGAATGGCCCTTTGCATGTATTTATTTGAATAAATACTATCCTATATTTAAGCATACCTCTGTTTTTCTCCAAACCTTATAAGAATCTCGTATACATTTCTAATATGAAATATTTCTGTCAAGCAACATCTTTTGCATAAATTTTTTAAAGAATAAAAGGACCTAATTAAAATCAAACTCACTTTAGACTTCCAGGAACCTGTGCCTAGATGGCAGCTTAGTGAGGTGTGGGATTTAGTTTGTCCTCCAGAACAGCTACTAAATAGCCAGGAACAGTACAGAACAACCACTGGGGCCATGTTAGTGACTGGACGCACAGCGTAACACAGTCTGGATCAGCTGGAATGGCCACCAGCCCACCCAGAACCATCAGTGCCCCAAGCCATGGCGGCCAGCATCCCTCCCCCGCAGGCTTCCCAGACAGAAAAGGAAAGGGACTTTACCAGCAGCAGGGGCTGAGTGCAACTAAGCTCCAATTGTGGAATTAATTCACAAATTCTGACTACTAAAAATAGGCCCCCAGCTCAGCTGAACCTCGAGTGAAAAGGGTAGTTGCTGATTTTTGCCCTGGCGTCGAGGGGGCACAACTGACAGAAAAAGAAAAAAGAAAAAAAGAAACAGAGGGTTTTTTGGATTGGATAGCACGTAATACTTGAAAGGGTCTGGGCCCTGAAGGAAAGGAGGGGGCACATAGAATCTGAAGGTACACAAAGCAGCATTCCAACTTATGCTCTTGATTGCAAACCCGAGGAACGGGGGTCCTGCTCTGAGAAGGATTTTTCCCTCTCTTTTTTGTGGCTGTGTTTCTACAGCTTGAGTACCTTTGGATACAGCAGCAGGGCTTCTCAGGCCACAACTGCCCCAGGCATATACAGAAATAAGCTTGTTTGAGAGCTTGTCTGGAGCCTGTGCCTTCCCCAGGAGAGGAGTAGGGCACAGCTCAAGTGGATTCCCTCCCTCAAAGAATTCAGACCCCAGGGTTTGGAAAATTGAAGTGATTAAAGCCAGCCTACAACCTCTCCTCTGTCTCCACCACGCCCCCAGCAGGGAGAGTCTGCCAAAGTTAAAGGTACCACATCATCTTATGCTGGTGGGACCTGCAGGCAGAGAAGCGCCACAAACGAGGCAGGATAAGAAAAACAGACCCCAGAGACTTCACATGAAAGTCTTTCAACCTGCTGGGTCTCACCCTCAGGGAAAACTGATGCAGGTGACTCTTTCCTCCTGATAGGAGGCCGGTTTGGTCTGGGAAAATCTGGCTGGGGTCTATAATACCTAAGGAGACCCTACTAAGGGTGGGGGGGAGGAAGGTACCATTCAGGAAGGGGAAGAAACAAGAACGGAAAAATTCTGCTCTGTTAAACAAAACCTAAGCTAGTGGTCTAGAATAAGCTAAACTGAATGTCAAAGAACAGATAGACAACAAATTCATCCAGCAAGAAAATCCGAGGTAAAAGAAATGAAAACAATCTCCAGAATATACTAATCAAGGTAATTATATGCCTAGATGCCAGTAAAAAATAACGAATCACACCAGGAAAATTGAAGATATGGCCCAAAGGAAGAAACCAACAATTCAAATGAGATACAGGAGTTGCAACAATTAATTCAGAATGTATGAACAGACATGGAAAACCTCATCAAAAACCAAATCAATGAATTGATGGAGGATACAAAGAAGGCAAGGATTGAACAAAAAGAAGAAATGGAAAGTCTGAAAAAACAAATCACAGAACGTATGGGAATGAAAGGCACGGTAGAAGAGATGAAAAAAACAACAGAAACCTACAATGTCAGATTTCAAGAGGCAGAAGATAGGACTAGTGAACTGGAGGACAGAACATCTGTAGTCCAACAAGCAAAAGAAAATATGGGGAAAAAAATAGACTTCTGCGAAGACTGCCAACTAGAGGAGCAATTTGGGAGTACAGCAGACCTGGGAGAGCCTTTTGCACCACATGGCAGCCCAGGTTGCAGAGGCCAAGGAAATCAGAGGCAGAAAGCTGGAGCTTAGCCTGGCATGGAGGTACGGAGTAGGGGAGCCCGTGGGAGTGCACAGACAGGTACACAGGACTAGAAAGTAAGCCAGGCTGCATTTCTTGGGTGCACTACCCTCACTGGTGCAACCCCGTGACCTGCAACTCGCTCCAAACCCCACATACCTGAATCCTCTCAACAACTCCCATTCCCCATGCTCCAGACACACCCACCCAACCAGCCCCCAGTGCATGTACCTGCCTCATACCCCCATCCCAAGTGCAGGCCAACCCACCTCTGTATAACCCTCCCAAGCACTGCCTCCCCCTCCCTGTTCCCTGGAGGCTGTTACCAGCGTATAAAGGTTGCAGTTGCGGGCACTAACCTCCATACCTAGGCTACCCCCAATCTGCCCTCCCATGGTGTCACACAGCCTCACTCCACCCTCCCTGAGCACAGTGCATCCATTTACTGCACTTCCAGAACCACATGTGTGCACAGGCCCCTAATCACGTCATTCAGCTCTGGGAATTGCACGTTACAGTTGACCTAGAACCTTCATGTGCACAGCCCTCAGCCTCACTTCCCAGCTCTGAGAAAGTGTAGACCTGTACAGCCAGGTCACATCTGCCCCCAATCCACAAAAGCATAATGCTAACCTGTTGCCATAGCTCTACACACGCGCACAAAGGGCTCTATGCCTTAGACTAGCACACACCAGGATTATGAGCCCCCAAACCAATGCACCCAAAGCTACATCCTCTCTGGCCACTGGGTGCCTACATTCACAAGCACCAGCGTAACATACCCAACCTGCGCCCATACTACCCTGAAACAAATACCGTACTCAGTGCTCCACCTGTACCCTGCTCCCTGCTGTACAAACATCCCGCAAACACAAGGCCATAGATTACTGAAAGAAATCAACTCCCAAAGTAAATCAGTCAAGACATCTACATGTAACAAAGACAGCAGAAGATCACTAAGCATATCACAATGCAGACAGACAGAGCCCTGCCTAGTGACCAAATTAAAACACCAGAGGAGACACAGACATTGGAACAAATAATAAAGATGTTCATATAACTCTACTTAATAAAATAAGTGGGATAGCAAATGACATAAAGGAGATCAAGAAGACAGGAGAAGAGCACAAAGAGAAATTTGAAAGAATAAACAGAAATATAGTGGAAATCACAGAGATTAAAAACTCTGTTGACCAAATCAAAAACATATTAGAGGCACACAACAACAGATTTGAAGAGATAGAAGAAAGAATAAGTGATATAGAGGACAGGATAACTGACTTCAAAGACTCAAAACAGCAAATGGAAAAAAAGGATGGGAAAAAAAGTCAATGAGAACTCAGGGAAATGACAGACAAAACAAAGTGCACAAATATTGGTGTCCCAGAAGGAGAAGAGAGGAGTAAAGGGCTAGGAAGAGTAGTTGAGGATATAATAAGAGAAAACTTTCCAACCCACATAAAGGACATAAATATACAAGTTAAAGAAATCCAAAGAAGTCCAAACAGAATAAATCCAAATAGGCCTTCCCGAAGGCACAGACTAATCAGTCTGTCAAATGTTGAAGAAAAGTTGAAAATCCTGAAAGTGACAAGAGAAAAACAATCTACTACCTACAAGGGAAATCAAAAAAGACTGAGTTCAGACTGCTCAACTAGCACCCTGGAGGCGAGAAGGCATTGGTATGATATATTCAAGATCCTAAAAGAGAAAGACTTTCAGCCAAGAATTCTGTACCCAGCCAAACTGGCCTTTAAAATTCAGGGAGAGATTAAAGCTTTGACAGACAAAGGAGTCTTGAAAGAATTTATCAACAAAAGACTGGCCCTACAAGAAATATTAAAAGGAATTCTATCAGCTGAAAAAAAAAGACAGGAGAGGGAGGTATGGAGGAGCGCACAGAATTGAAGAATACCACTAAAGGTAATTTAAAGAATACAAAGAGTAAGAGGGAAAAGGATATACAGATCTGACAAATAAAATAAAAAAGATAAGATGGTGGAATCAAGAAACACCTTTTCAGTAATAACATTGAATGTTAACGAAATAAACTTACCAATTAAAAGATACGGATTGGCAGAATAGATTAAGAAACATAATCCAGCTATATGCTGCTTACAAGAGACTCATCTTAGACACAAGGATGCAAATAGATTGAAAGTGAAAGTATGGAAACAGATCTTCCTCGCAAGTTGTAACCAAAAGAAAGCAGGAGTAGCTACATTAATTTCGGACAAAATAGACTTTAAATGTAAAGACGGACACTAATTGAGTGTTACCACAGACCCGGAAGAAATAAAAGAAGTCATAAGAGGATACTATGAACAACTATACAACAACAAACTAGACAATTTAGATGAAATAGACAAATTCCTAGAGACACACAAACAAGCTACACTGACTCAGGAAGAAATACTAATTGAGTCAATTCACCAAGAAGATGTAACAATTATAAATGTTTATGCTCCCAATCAAGGAGTTCCAAAGTACATGAGACAGACATCGGTAAAACTTGTTTCAACAATAATAGTAGGAGACTTCAATACACCACTCTCCTCTATAGATAGAACAACCAGACAGAAGATCAACAAAGAAACAGAGGAGGTAAATAACTTGATAAATGAATTAGACCTAACAGACATATATAAGTCACTACACCCCAAGGCACAAAGTTATACATTCTTCTCTAGTGCTCATGGAAGGCCTATTTGGATTTAATTCTATTTGGAGTTCTGTGGATTTCTTTGATTTGTATATTTCTGTCCTTTATGTGGGTTGGGAAGTTTTCCCTCATTATATAGATATATAGATTTATGATAATTCATATGGTGGGGTACTATATATATATATATATATATACATATATATATATGTATATATATATATATCATATACAGATTATATGATAGATCATATGCTGGGGCACAAAACAGGTTTTTATAAATTTAAAAATACTGAAATTATTCAAAGCACTTTCTCTGATCACAATGGGATGAAGCTGGATCTCTATGACCACCAAAGAATGAGAACATCCATAAATATATGGGGATTAAATAACACACTCTTAAACAACCAGTGGGTCAAAGAAGAAATTGCTAGAGAAATCAGCAGCTATTTGGAAATGAATGAAAATGAGAATACAACTTATCAGAACTTATGGGATGCAGCAAAGGCTGTGCTGGGAGGGAAATTTATTGCCTTTAAATGCCTATATTAAAAAACAAGCAAGACCAAAAATCAAGGACTTAAGAGCAAATCTGGAGGAATTTGAGAAAGAACAGCAAACTAACCCCAAAGCAAATAGGAGAACAGAAATAACAAAGATTAAAGCAGAGAGAAATGAATGAGAGAACAAAAGAAAGAATCAATAAAACAAAAAGTTAGTTCTTTGAGAAAATCAATAAAATTGATGGGCTACTAGCAAGACTGACAAAGAAAAAAAAAAGAAAGGATGTAAATAAACAAAATCAGAAATGAGAAGGGGTGCATTACCACAGACCCTGAAGAAATAAAAGAAGTCATAAGAGGATACTATGAACAACTATATACCAACAAACTAGATAACTTAGATGAAATAGACAAAATCCTAGAGACACACAAACAAGCCACACTGACTCAGGAAGAAATAGAAGATCTCAACAAACCAATTATAAGTAAGGAGATTCAATCAGTATCAAGAATATCCTACAAAGGAAAGCCCAGGCCAGATGGCTTCAAAGGGAATTTTATCAAACATTCCAGAAAGAATTAACACCAATCCTGCTCAAATGTAGCCAAAACATTGAGGAAAAAGGAACTCTACCTAACTCATTTTATGAAGCTAATATCATTTTAATACCAGAACGAGGTAAAGATGCTATAAGAAAGGAAAACTACAGGGCAATCTCCCTATGAACATAGATGCAAAAATTCTCAATAAAATATTAGCAAATCAAATCCAACAACACATTAAAAGAATTATACACCATGAACAAGTGGGGTTTATACCAGGAATGCAAGGATGGTTCAACATAAGAAAATCAATTAATCTAATACAGCACATTAACAAATCGAAAGGGAAAAATCACATGATCATCTATCTCGATTGATGCTGAAAAAGCACACAACAAAATTCAGCATTCTTTTCTGATAAAAATAATTCAAAAGATAGGAATCAAAGGTAACTATTTCAATATGATAAAGGGAATATATGAAAAACCAATAGCCAGCATCGTACTCAATGGAGAGAGACTGAAAACCTTCCCCCTAAGATCAGGTACAAGACAAGGATGCCCACTGTCACCACTATTATTCAACATTGTGCTAGAAGTTCCAGCTAGAGCAATCTGGCAGGACAAAGAAATAAAAGGCATCCAAATTGGAAAGGAAGAAGTAAAATTCTCACTATTTGCAGATGATATGATACTATACTTGGACGATCCTGAGAAACCTACAGCAAAGTTACTTGAGCTAAAAACAAATACAGCAAGGTGGCAGGATATAAAATTAATGTGCAAAAATCAGTAACATTTCTATACACAAGCAATGAACTAGCTGAGGAGTTGGTTAAGGAAAAAAATCCATTTCAAAATAGCAACTAAAAGAATCAAATACTTAGGAATGAACTTAACTAGGGACGTAAAGAACTTGTACACAGAAAACTACATAACATTGCTAAAGAAATCAAAGGAGATCTAAATAGGTGGAAAGACATTCCCTGCTCATGGACAGGAAGGCTAAATATAGTTAAGATGTCAATTCTCCCCAAACTGATCTACAGATTCAACACAATACCAATCAAAATTCCAACAATGTACTTTGAAGATTTGGAAAAGCTAACTAGCAAATTCATCTAGAAGGGAAAGAAACCCTGAATAGCTAAAAGCATCCTAAAAAAGAAGAATGAAGTGGGAGGATTAACATTCCCTGTCTTTAAAACCTATTATGAAGCCAAAGTGGCCAAAACAGCATGGTACTGGCACAAAGACAGAAGCATTGATCAATGGAATCAAATTGAGAGTGCAGAAATAGACCACCAAATCTATGGTCAACTGATTTTTAACAAGGCTCCCAAATCTTCTGAATCGGGACAAAATAGCCTTTTCAATAACTGGGACTAGAAGAACTGGATATCAATAGCCAAGAGAATGAAAAAGGACCACTATCTTACACCCTACACAAAAATTAATTCCAAATGCATCAAACAGCTAAATATAAGAACTAGTACCATAAAGCTTCTAAAAGAAAATGTAGGGAAACATCTTCAAGATCTAATAAGAGGAGAAAACTTCCTAAATTTTACACCCAAAGCACAAGCAACCATAGAAAAAATAGATAAATGGGAACTCCTCAAAAGCAAATGCTTCTGCACCTCAAAAGACTTTGTCAAAAAGTTAAAGAGACAGCCAACTCAATGGGAGAAAATATTTGGAAATCACATATCAGACAAAGGTTTGATTTTCTGTATATACAAAGAAATCATACAACTCAACAACATAAGAACAAAGAATCCAATTATAAAATGGGCTAAACATATGAATAGGCATTTTTCTGAAGAGCAAATACAGAGGGCTCAAAAGCACATGAAGAGATACTCATTTTCACTGGCTATAAGGGAAATGCAGATCAAGACCACAATGAGATACCACCTCACACCTATAAGAATGGCTGCCATTAAACAATCAGGAAACTATAAATGTTGGAGAGGATGTGGAGGAACTGGGACACTTACATACTGCTGGTGGGAATGTACAGTGGTGCAGCCACTGTGGAAGACTGGCATTTCCTTAGGAAACTAAATATTGAGCTGCCCTATGACCTAGCAATTGCATTACATGGTATATACCCAGAAGAGCTGAAAGCAACGACAGAGACATTTGCACACTGATGTTCATGGCAGCATTATTCACAATTGCCAAAAAAATGGAAACAAACCAAATGCCCATCAACAGATGAGTGGATCAACAAAATGTGGCATATACATACGATGGAATATTTTGCAGCAGTAAGACAAAATGACCTCCTGAAGCACATGACAAGATGGATAAGCCTTGAGGACATAATGCTGAGTGAAACTGGCCAGACACAAAAGGACAGATACTGTATGATTCCACTATTATGACCAGCATAAAGGCATAATCAGAGGATTATATTACAGAATATAGGGGACTGAGAGATATATAGAAGCTAGAGATGGGTGAACCGTTACCTAATGAGTTTGACACCAATGTAAGGACATAATTAGGAGCGAAGTGATCCTCTAGTCGGTCTAGAAATAATATTACCATATTGAAGATGAACAAGATTGAAAAGGGGTTGAATAGACATATGTGTCCCACTGACTCACACCAGAAACATGAATGAGTTTTTGTAAGAATTACTTCAAAGATATGATTCTTGTATAAAGAGTGTCTAAATACAGAGTACAGGGGGGAAACTGCTATTGCATGCTGTGAGCTATGTTCAAAAGGAAATGATCAGCACTACTACAGCAACAGCAAAGGTAAATAATGGGGTGAGGGACAAGAGTTAAGAGGAGGTTTAGATCTCCCATTTGGTGAGGGTGTATTTACTGGTTTTCTGACACCTAGCCCAGCCTCTCTAGAACATCAGATAGTTTCATCTCCCTACATATCAGTGACAGACCCTTCCAATATCAAAAATTTAGAATTGCCATAGTCTGAACATCCCCAATGAGAGGTATGGAAAGATCAAAGGTGAAGGTGGAATTATATATAGAAGATAGGACTTAACAAATGATATGAATGCTGAATCATTAAATTGATATCTCTTTTAGTCTCCAGTATTTTAGAGCAGCTAGAAGTAAAAACCTAAAATCGTGAAATTGTAACCCATGTCAAAATCTGAAATATGTTTTCAACTAATTGTAGTGCTGTGTTTGGAAATTTATAGCTTTTCTGTATATATGCTATTGTTCACAAAAAAAAGAAGGAAAAGAAAAGTCGATTGTGATGATAAAAAAAATATTTAAGCCCTCTAGCCTCCTATATTCTGGAGCAGTTAGAAGGAAAAATAGGAGAGGATCGTATGGTAGCCCATGACAAACTCTGGGATCTATATTGTAACCACTTTTTGATGAGTGCTTTGAAAACTATTGCTTTTTTATTTCTTTACTTTGTATATATGTTATACTATACAATAAAAAAAAGTTTAAAGGAAAAAAATCAAGATATAAGCCTCCTTCTGAAAAAGCTTACAAAAGAACTGCAAAATAAGTCCAAAGACAACATAAAAAAGAAAACTGTCGAAGAGTAGAAATCAATTAACTACAAAACAGACATACAATAGAAAAATAATAAACAAAACTAGGGGTTGGTTCTTTGAAAAGATTTAAAAAACGATAAACTCCTATCAAGGTAAAAGACAATGAGTGCCAAGAATAAAAATGAGGACATTACATGAATTGAGAAGATAAGATGGTATTATGGACTTCTTTATGCTAACACATTTGAAAAGTTTGATAAAATGAACACATTCCTTAAAAAACACATCTTCAGCGGTACCACAGTGGCTCAATGGCAAAATTCTGGCCTGCCATGCCAGAGACCCGGGTTCAATTCCAGGAGCCTGTCCATACCAAAAAAAAAAAAACCTACATCTTAACAAAACTGATATAAGAATACACAGAAAACCTGAATAGTCTCATTTCTTCATTAAAAAATAAAATCCAGAATTAACCATAAAAAAAGACTCTAGGCCCAAATGGCTTCACTGATGGAATTCTACCAAACATTTCAAATAAGAGAGAATACCAATTTTATATAAACTCACTCAAAGAACAGAATAGTCTTTTCTGTTCCAATATCCATTCCTGTCCCCACTCTCAGTTCCTTCAGATATATACTAGCAATGGGGTTTAAAGATCATAGGGCAATCCCACCCTTAGCCTCCTTTGGAACCACCATACTGCCTTCCAAGGGGCTGCACCTCTCAGCTTCCCTACCAACAGTGAATAGGTACGTTTCTTCACATTTTCTCTAGCACTTGTTTCTCTCTGTTCGTTTTTAATGAGTTTTGTTCGCATATCATACAATTAAATTTAAGTAAATAGGCCTCTGTATTTGCATAGCCAAATACCAAAATCTGCAGGGCATTATAAAAAGAAAGGAAATATTGCATGCCCAGTCTTTTTGTCAACATATTAAAAAAGCACACACACACACACACATTAGCAAAGTGAGTTCAGCAATAGATAAAAACGTTAATACAAATTTCTGGGAGAAAGCATTTGGCAAATAGAGCCTGGGTCACTTGTCCACTCCTCCAGGTGGAAGTCTTGACGAAAATCCCAAATAAGATGGTCTCAAATGGGGGAGGAGTATTTCCCTAAGGAAAAATAGATATTCTTTCCAGCATAAGGGATAATGGATGCACAGTTAGCAAAACTAAAAGCCATATATAAATAAGGGAAGGTTATAGCTAGACGTCAAGTGCTCTATACACTCCAGTTCAGGTCACTTGCCCTAGAAATAAAGTACAGTCCCTGTATTTTGAGATGTAGACAAAGAGATAAAGCAAATCTTCCAACCAACCATATCTAAAACAAAGGTACCCCCACTTCCTACTACAAGTTTCTCAAACAGAACAATTTAGACATGACCTATAAAAAATCATATTAAAGTTAGTGTTCCACAACCCTGTGTGGGACAAATTTTCCAACCATAAGGTTCATGCTTGGGCTCTAACCCATCTGGATGGATTACTACATGTCTCAGAAACACAGGTTAATTATGCATTCTTTGTGGTTTGTAAATTTACAGTTCACAGCTGGTATCTAACTTCCAGACGAAATCTATTCTGCTTTCCTAGACCAAAAAGCAAAAATAACTTTATTAATAGACCACAAACTCATATTTAAGGTTTTAAGTTGTATTCCCAAAAATAAATGCCCCTTATGCCAAAACTAAATGTCAACAAGCAGGGGGTACAGGGGAGGAGTATGGATTCTATGTAGAAGAAAAGGAAATATCTTCATATAGATTATGGTGGCAAAGGCCTATTTACTTAGATTGAATTGTATGATATGCAAATAAAACTAAAAATGAACAGAGAGAAACAAGTGCTAGAGAAAATGTGAAGAAATGTACCTATTCACTATTGGTAGGGAAGCTGAGAGGTGCAGCCCCTTGGAAGGCAGTATGGTGGTTCCAAAGGAGGCTAGGGGTGGGGTTGTCATATGATCTTTAAACCCCATTGCTAGTATATATCTGAAGGAACTGAGAGTGGGGACAGGAATGGACATTGGAACACTGGTGTTTACTGCAGCAGTGTTCCCAATTTACAATGGATAGAGATTGTTTAAGGGTACAATGACTGAGGAATGGAAAGGGGAATTGTGCTTACATACAACAGACTGAGCTGCTGCAAGAAGTAATGAAGTTGTGAGGCATGCAACTAGGCGAATGAACCTTAAAGACAGTATACTGAATAAAAGGTCAAAAGCAAAAGGGCAGATAATATCATGTCTCATTCATGTGGATTAACTATAATACACAAACTCAGAGAATTGAAGTCAAGAGCATGGGTTATCAGGTTGGGGCCTACTGTAAAGGTTCCTAGATTTTAAGCTCTTACAGCAGTCACATATATTTAGGAATTATAACTGATACTTCTAAATTCTGAAATGCTGAGCTATTTGTATATAACCTGGTCATTCTCTGAAAAACTTCAAGTTTTTATGTGACACTTGAGACTCAGAGTTAGAGCACTGAATCTATGAAAGTCAGCCTTACCCCATACAGCAACTGTTAAAAAAAGCTGAAAAAGTGATCAGATTTCATCTAGACATATGAATGAAACTGATCTTGATAGGACTAAGATAAATCAGAATACTGGGTAAAGCATGCTATGGCCCATAATTTCAAACTTCAACCTCTGTACAAGACCAAAGGGAGAGATGTTTATTTTGTGCAAAATTTATGTTTGGGTAGCACATTATCTAATTAACTTGTGTGATCAGTTTATTGAATACCATAATTAAATGGAATCTTGAATAGGGTGTGAGATCTTGTTGGTTTACACAGATTAGTGTGATGCCCCAATATATCCCAGAGTAATTTGGGCAGAGAATAAAAAAGTATTTGAAAGTCTCCTCGGAGAACTGGGGAGAAAGGAGGAAATATTCAACTTCCCATATGGGAAATTCCTGATGTTCTCGCAAGCAATGGGGAAACCAATTCAACAGGCTAAGCCCTCGATCTTGGGGCTCGCCCCCATGAAGTTTATTCCTACAAAAGAGACGCTAAGCCTACTAATAATTATGTTTAAGTGTCACCCCCAGAGAACCTCTTCTGTTGTTCAGATGTGGCCTCTCTCTCTAAGTCAATTCAGCAGGTGAACTCACTACTCTCCCCTCTATATGGGACATGACTCCCAGGGGTGTAAATCTCATCGGCAGTGTGGGGCCTGACTCCCAGGAATGAGCTGGGACCCAGTAACATGGGAATGAGAAAGCTGTCTTTTTTTTTTTTTTTTAAGGAAGTCTTCTTGACCAAAAGGGAAAAGAGAGAAATGAGACAAAATGAAGTCCCAGTGGCTGAGAGATTTCAAACAGTGTTGAGAGGTTATACTGGAGTTTATTCTTACACATAATATAGATATCCCTCTTTAGTTTATAGTGCATTAAAGGCGCTAGAGGGAAGTACCTAAAACTGCTGAACTGTGTTCCAATAGCCTTGATTCTTGAAGAAGACTCTATAACTATTATAGCTTTTATAATGTGAATGTGTGACTGTGAAAACCTTGTGTCTGATGCTCTTTTTTAATCCAGGATGTAGACAGATGAGTTAAGAAAAAAAAAGGATAAAAACAAATTAAAAATGAGAGAGATAAAGAGTAAAAATTTGGGTAAATTGAAATATTATGGGTCAATGAGCTGGAGGAATAAGGGGTATGGGATGTATGAGTTCTTTTTTCTCCGTTTTCTTTTTCTGGAGTGATGCAAATGTTCTAAAAATGAACATGGTGAAGAATACACAAGTATGTGATGATATTGTGAGCCACTGATTGTATAATGTGGACTGTATGTGTGTGGATATTTCTGAATAAAAATATTTTTAAATGCCACTTACTAATGGAAATAGTCTAAAATTAAGAATGCTGCTGATTGTTCAGCCAAGTGAGGATACATGAGACATGGTTTCTTTATTTTGAACATTACCTATGATGCCCAGTACAAAGAAGGAACCAAAAGTACAATGTCCAAGAAGCAGAATGGCAAATTGATACATTTATATGAAGGAATACGGTGGGATTACGAAAAGGAAGGATGTTGAGAAGCATGCAACGAACTGAATAAGTCTTGGGGACAATGTGTTGTTGCAAAATAAGCCAGAAAAACAAAAGAATGAATATGCTACAGTCACGCTCAGAAAATTCTTATAAGAAAATTAGAGCCTAGATTATATTTCTAGATTCTGAGACACTGTGTATCAGCTGGTATGTCCCTGGAACTTAGAGTAACTCTGTGATACCTAAGTTCCAGAAATGAAGTATTACAGCCCTGAAAGTTAGTACAGCTATATACAATAATAGTTAAAGCAACCAAGAAAGAGATCAGGCCTCAATTAGAGATAAAAACAAGGCCAATCTGCTGGGACTAAGGTAAATCAGAATATCAGGTAAAAGATGATAGTATGTACTCTAGACCTTCACCTACTGTGTGAGACCAAAGGCAGAAAGGTTTCCTATGTCTAGAACCTAAATTTTCAGTAACACACAATCTTAATCAACCTGTTTAGATAGCTCATTTAAACAACCCAAACTCCTGGAGTCCAGAATGGGACTCAGGCCTTGTAATTCTGTATAGCTTAATGTAATATGAGGATACACCTCAGACTATGGTGGGCTGATAATTAAAGTATTGGTAGAGTCCCTTGAGGGTCCAAAGGGGGGAAAAATATGAAAATTATTAAAACTTTTATATCTGGGAAACCCCATGTACCCTCTCAACCATTGGGGACTCCAAAGAAAATAGGCCAAGCCCTTGATTTTGAGGCTTGCCTTTACGAAACTTCTGTAGTGGAGAAGTAAACCTATCCATAACAAGGCCTGACTAAGAGTTGCTTCAAGGAAACCTCTTTTATTACTCAGATGTGGCCTCTCTCTCTCTCTCTAAACCCATCTCTGCAAGGAAAATCATTACCCTCCCTGCAATGTGAGACATGACATTCAAAAGTGAAAATTTCTCTGACAACATGGGACATGACTCCAGGAGATGAGTCCGGTCCTGGCATCGTGGGACTGACAACACCTTCCTGACCAAAAGGGTGGAAAGAAATGTAATGAAATAAGGCATCAGTGGATATGAGAGATTAAACAGACTCAAGAGGCTATTCTGGAGGCTGCTCTTATGCATGCTTCAGTTAGATATTGCTAATTGCCATGGTTTGCTAAACCACAACCAACATCATTCCTGTTAACTCTTAAGAACACCTAGGGTTTGAACTGAAACTATAAAACTTTACAACTTTATAAACTTTATAAAAGTTTTATGCATTAGGTTTGCTTTCTTGAAACCTATAATTTCCAGAGGGTTTCTCGGCCAAATAAATCCTGAAACCCTCTCCAAGATTATCAATTAATTACACTCCCTATCCTCTAGTGTGGAAAACCCTTCTCAACAGGAAAATGCTAGAATGGGTATTGCCTAAAGAATCCTATTGATTAGAAGAAGGATCAAAGAAGATGGAAGAGGTATAACAGAGAAAATAGGATTTAACAAACAAGTATGACTGCTGAATCACTATATTAATATTCCTTCTAGCCTCCAGTGTTCTAAAGAAGCTAGAAGGAAAAATATGAATTAGTGGAATAGTAACCCATCACAAACTCTGAAATCTGTTCTGTAACTACTTGTTGAAGTGTATTTTGAACATTATTGATGTTTCTTTCTCTGCTTTGTATATATGTTATGTTTTACAATTTAAAAAATTCTTAAAAAATAAATGCCCTTTGAATGACAAGGATTTAATTTAAGGGGAAAACTGTAAATTAAGAATTCTTCCGTTCTCATAAACTCTGTCAGATTATGACACCTGTCCAATTTGGGCATCACTACTCAAGGAAGTTTCTGCACAGGCTTCACTAATTTTCAGGGTAACTGCTAAATTCCAACTCTGAGAGAAAAAGTGGCAGGTTCAAATCACAATAAACAAAAAATTGATGTGTATGAAAATATGTAATTTCACATTATTGAACACTGAGACAAAACACACATGAGATATGAAAGGGTATTCCTATAGAATGGCAGGCTGAGAAAGTGATGAGTTAATTTCTAAGACTTAAAGGAGAGCCAAGCACATTTATACCTACCATCCCAGCCAATTAACAAGCAAGAAAAGAATGTTTAGGAAATGACAAATAATACCATGAGGAACATGGGAAAATAAGCATACATACCTAAAAGCACCCAAGTCAGCAAATTCACATTAACTAAGTCTACATGCTGCATCACCTCATGTCTAGATTAATATAGTTAAGTTACTCAATCTCTTAACTTCAGTCAGATCCGTGGCCCAAATTCATCTAGATTTAGATTGTTCTAAATCTTCCTCAACCATTTCCATTGCATCATTCCTCTGCAAAAATCTGAGTACGGTTCCCATTCTCCATCAAGTCTAAATTCTTGACCCTGACTTTTTAGGACAACCATGACTTGACCTAATAACTCAATTTATTCAGTCTTATTTTTGAAGATGAGCATGATAGGCTAAACATGGCCACAAATTATTTACAGTTACTCCCAAGCATATTCTATTTCTCAAATCTCTGAATATGAGTTAGCACTATGACTTGCACTGACCAAAAGAATGTGGTAGAAGTGACATTGATTTTTGAGCCCAAAGAGTCCATGCAATTTCTTCCCTGCCTTCTTGAAACACTACCACCATTATGTAAGAAACCTGGGCTACCCAAATGAAGAGGTGGATTGGAATGGAAATGGATGACAGTCTCAGCTAATCATCAAGTACATGAGTGCAGTCATCTTGGACTATCCAACCAAAGCCGAGCAACGAGATGACTGTACCTGTGTAACAAACCCTTGACAAGACTAGAAAAACTGCCCAGCTGAGGCCAGCCAAATTGCAAAATCATGAGCACATAAATGGTTGCTGCTTTAAGCTACTATGTTTTGAATAGTTTAATATACAGCAAGAGATAAATAAACAATGAGTCTATCTTTGGGGGAATACCTAGTTCATTATCACTCCTAGTCTTCCTTAAGTTGTTCCCAAGTCTAGAATACCAATACCTCTATTTTAGCAATTTAGTGGAGACAACATTCCTTCTCTTTCATGAAGATTCTTAGGTATTCTTGAGGTCATTATTCTCTCTTCTCTAAAACAACAACAATCCTTAAAACATGTAAAACACAATTTAATATCATTACTGAATTGTTTGTTACCGTTCCATGTGCATGACTATTTCTCCTTAACTGCATTATAGAATTAGCTGAAAGCATAAACCATAACTTTATATTTCTTAGATGTCATTCTTGCTACCTAGCATTGGTGAGCACATCAGAAGTACTCATTAACTATTTGTTGATTGACCAATTTCTCTGTCTGGAATCACTGAAACTGCAAGCTTCAACCTAATTTGGAAAGGAAGCAAACATGTAGTAATCAAATTTGGAATGTCTTCTTTGCAAATAACCAGACTAGGTACATAATAAAAACAATCAAGAATTTGAGATAGCAACTACACTGATGTATTCATTAATAATCATTTGCTAGGTCAATACCAAGAGGTATAGTAAAGTTATCTGAATGATTTTTAAGTATGTATTATAAATCCCTCATGAACAATCTTTAAATAAATTAACTGAGGCTGATTTTTTTTCTGGAGTAAAAGAAATAAGATCACTGAGTTTGAGCTCACCATGGCATTACTTACATTTTTATTCTGCTTCAAAGACAACGTTAAAAAAAAAAAAGTAAAATATATATATATAAGATATCTTTTTAGGAAATTATCTGAATACAACCTGGATTATGCTTTTTAAAAAACTGACTAGACACCACAAATAACACATATAATTGGCCTTCAACAACCCTAAATACGATTCTGAATGTCAAGGCAAAAAAAACTAGAATGCAAATGACATCTTTCTATACAGAGAAAACAAATTGGGCAGTTTTGAAGATAAGCCCAAACTGAGATATCTCAAATATGTGTCAGTGTGGCTATCTATGTATAGAATAATGTCTTATAATTAGTTTATACAACAAATTCTTTTAGATGTTTCAAACAAATATTGCCAAAATCTTCTGAGTCCTTTATTCATAAGGAAATACTTGATGAAAAGTCTATTCTATCAAATTTCTTAGCACCATTCAATAATGCAAAAGATATTAGAGATAATATTTTTATAGGTCAGATCACTATATGCTATCACTGTGACAAAATATATGAACACATACTGCCATTCATAATCCACAAGAAGCTCTAATGAAGCTCTGATAAATTCCTTACGGGCTCTAGGCAATGTAAGTCACATTGAATTTACTTAAACTGCTGAACATAATAAAGCCAAAAAGGAGAAAGGAGAACCCTGAATCAAATTAACTGAACTCAGCATATACAATAACATGGTTTTTTATGATTAATCAGAGAGTGTGTAGAGGCTGTTCACTCTCTAACCCCCTATTTAGATATTGAGGACCTCATTTCTGTTGTGTACAGTAAGCACACATTCAGGAAGACAGTGCTTCACATTTATTTCTTTTAAATTTTTTGAATTAGATCTGAAATTGGTAAATTAAGAGCCTTTATTAACTTCTTAATATCAAACTTTGATGCTCCTCATTTAAGACTAATAAGTGAGTTCACCACAGGCGCAGAATATAAGATCAATATACAAAATCCACTGTGTTTCTATACATTTGTAATAAGCAATCTGAAAATGAAATTAACCATTTCATTTACAATAGCATCGTAAAGAATAAAATACTTTGCAATAAATTAAGTACAAAATATACACTCTGAAAAACTGCAAAACACTGTTGAAAGAAATTTAAAATTTAAATAAATGGAAAACATACCATGTTCATGGACAAAAAGAATAGTTTTAAGATGGCAATACCCCCCAAATTGAACTATAAATTCAGCGTAATCCCTATCCAAGTATCAGTTGATTTCTATGTAGAAATTAGCAAGATTATTCTAAAATTTATATGGAATTACAAGAGACCCAGAATAGTTAAAACCCATCAAGAAAAAGCTGAACAAAGTAAAAGGCCTTACCATTGCCAATTTCAAAATTTACTACAAAACAACAGTAACCAGGACATCAACATGTTTCACATAAATGAAATCCATAAATTGTATGACGTTAGCATTAGGACAGACATAAAGAACAATAGATAGAATTGTGACTCCAGCAATAACATCATGTGTCTACAGTCAACTAATTTTCAGTGGGGTGCTAAGACTATTCTATTGAATAGTCTTTTCAAACAAATGATGCTAGAACAACTGAATAGCTACTGCAAAAATTGATTTTGCAGTATTTAATTATTTAATTCAAACCATATACAAAAATTAACTCAAAATGGAATAAAGACTTAAATGTAACAGTTAAAAGTATAAAACCCTTAGAATAAAACATAGGGGAAATCTGTGTGACCTCAGATTTTGCAATGGATTCTTACATGTGACACCAAAAGCTCAAACAAAAAGAAAAAACAGATAAATTGGACCTCCTTAAAATTAAAAACTGTGTCAAAGGACACAATCAAGAAAGTAAAAACACAAAACTATAGAATAGGAGAAAATATCTGTAAATGATACATCTGATAAGGGACTTTTATCTAGAATATATAAAAACTCATATAACACAACAATAAAAAGACAAACAAACCCAATTTTAAAATGGGCAAAGAATTTTAAAAGACATTTCTTACAGAAGATATACAAATGGCCAATAAGCAAACGAAAAGATGCATCATTAATCATTAGGGGACTGCAAATCAAAACTACAATGAGATACCACTTCACACCCACTGGGGTGGTGATAATAAAGACAATAATAAGTGTGACAAGGATGTGCAGAAATCAGCATCCTCATACATAGTTGGTAGAATGTAAAATGGTGCAGTCACTTTGGAAAACATTTTGGCAGTTCTTCAAAAAGTTTAACATAAAGTTACCAAACACCCTGCAATTCTACTCCTAGATATATATATACACAAGAGACATGAAAACATACATCTGCACAAAAACTTGTATACAAATGTCATAGCATCATTCACATTAGCCAAAAGGCAGAAATAACCAAATGCCCATCAACTGATAAATGGATAAACAAAATATAGTCTATTCATACAATGTGAATAATATGGTCCTAAAAAGAAATGAAGTACTGGTTTATGCTACAACATGGATAAACCTTGAAAGCATTATGCTGAGAAAGAAGCAAAGACCACATATTACATGATTCCATTGGTATGAAATGTTAATGGTGGCTTGGGGCTGCTAAAAATGGGATATAAGAAGGTGATAGCTTAAAGGGGACAGAGTTTCTTATTGAGGTGATGAGAAGTTCTAAAATTGACTATGGTGATAACTGCAAATATCTGTAAATATGCTAAAACCTATTGAATCATACATTATAAATGAGTAAATTAGATGGTATGTGAATTATATCTTAGCAAATTGTTTTTAAAAATTTGGAAACAACTTATATGCCCATCAACAGAATAGATAAATTGTGATATAGCTACATAATGTATTAGGAATAAAAATGAACAGTTTATATACATTAAAACAAATAAATCTCAAAAGTATTACACTCCATGAAAGAATACATACCATATGATTCCATTTTTATGAAGTTCACGAATATACAAAACTAATCTATGGGTAAAGAAATCAGAATCGTGGTTGCCTCTGGGTATATGGTGGGGAATGGGGGTGGGAGAATGACACAATAGAAAGGGCCATGAAGGAACTTTCTGGAGTGATGAAAATTACAGTATCTTATTGGAATATTGATGATCTAGGTATAAACATTTGTCAAAACACATTGATTTGTTCACTTAAGATCTGTGTGCTCTACTGTATGTAATTGTACTTAAATAAAAAGAAAATCCTCTAAGCCAACATAGAGCAGAAAGAATGTATCATAGAAAGATGCTTTTTAAGATACCATTATCCTTTAAATTCTCTCTCTCATCTTTTATAGCATCTTATCTTTTATAGCATCTTTTACTTCAAATCATAATCAGCAAGGATTTTCTATTATCCTATGTTTCTTTCACCATGTCATGGACAGTTGCTTTTCCTTTAATTTAAAATACTTGTTTGATGATCTGTCTTTGGATTTTGCATTTGCATTTACTTAAGGAGAATCTTTCACCAACATCTAGGACCCCCTACCAGGGCTACGAATATGGTGAGACAAACAAGGTACCTAGAGTACAAAATTTAAGGAGCCTGGGGTAGTTAGGCTCAGGAGTCAACTTGGCTAGGTGATGATGCCTCTTTGTTCTGCTTCTGTGGACTTAAATCATCAATATGTGAAATTCATCTATTGCTGATTGCATTTGTGGTCAGCTAGGGGGAGTGCCTTCTAAAATGAGTGATGTTTAATTTAATTAGAAGGAGACTTAAAAGAGAGATGTCAAGAAGGGAGCTCAGCAGTTCAGTATACCTCATCTTAGAACTCACAGCTCAGCCCAGAAGTTTGGAGATGCAGAAAGGAATCACCCGAGGGAAGGCCACTGGAACCCAGAAGCCAGGAGAGAAGGCCAGCAGATGTCCCATGTGCCTTCCATGTAACAGAGCCTCAGATGAAAAGCTAGCTACCTTCCCTCTGAAGAACTATAAATTTTTAACTAAACAAATCCCCTTATTAAAAGCTGATCCATCTCTGGTGTGTTGCATTCTGGCAGCTTTTTGCAAACTAAAACAGGGCCTTAAACTCAAAGGCTCAAGCAACTGCAGAGTCAGTAGCTAAGAATGAATGCCTCCTTGAATTTGTAACATTGGTGCCTCCTTTGCCTTACCCTAGCCCTAGCCATGTCCCCTACCCTTTCAGGTGTTCAGTCAAGCACTCATACAAACTTCCAGATTCTTTCATGAGTAAATCATTCTGATTAGAGATGTACTTATTTACATTAACAAACAAAGTACAGTAACCACTTCTAAACTACTATGGCTGAGGAACTTAAAACCTTATGAAATACTAGGATTGACAGAGTAAGAATGAAATCTTTTCCTTGCCCACTAAAACTAAAATAAAGCTACAATCTTGAAACAAAGTAATTAACTTTTAAAAACAGGCATAGGTTAAGTCTTAAACTGTGGTAAATCACTACAGCTTTACAAAGAAAGGAAAATAAGACACTTAGAACATATACCAAGAATTCAGCATTTCTCTGGATATATAAGATACGTAAGTCAATCAAGATAAAGTGACTAGACTCAAAAAGTTAAAAATGTGGTACAAAACCATGGGATCAACAATTCCATCCTGATCAAAAGGGGGAACAGAGTATAACTAATACAGTGTCAGTGGCTGAGAGAGTTCAAATAGAGTGGAGAGGCTACTCTGGAAGGTCACTCTTATGCAAGCTTCAATTAGACATTGCTACCTATAATAACTTGCCAAACCCCAACCAAAACCATTCCAGCCAATCCTGAAGAACACCTGGGGCAATATATAAAATCTACAAAGGTCCCATGCACTAGGGTAACTTTTCAGAAACCTACAATCTCCAGATGGGTCCCTGAACAGATAAGCCCTGAAACCTACAGGGCCCAGCTAGTTCCATCTCCTTACCCCGTATTATTGACAGCCCCTTCCAACATGAAAAAGCTAGGATGGACATAGCCCAAATACCCCTAAAGAGTGGGAGAGAAAGATCAAAGGTGATGGTGGAGTTATACAGAGAAGGTAGGCTATAACAAACAAATATGATTGCTGAATCATTAAACTGATATTTCTTTTAGTCTTCAGTATCTTAGAGTAGCTAGAAGTAAAAACTGAAACTGTGGAATTATAACCCATATCAAACTCTAAAATCTGTTCTGCAACTATTTGCTGTGCTGTGCTTTGAAATGCATTGCTTTTTTGTATATATGGTATTTTTCACACACACACACAAAAGTCAATTGTGATGATAAAAAAAAAAAATTCATTCCTTCTAGTCTCCTATATTATGGAACAGCTAGAAGGAAAAATCTGAGAGGATGGTATGCTAGACCATGACAAACTCTGGGATCTGTCCTGTAACTATTTGTTGAAGAGAGCTTTGAAAACTATTGCTTTTTTCTTTCTTCGCTTTGTATATATGTTATATTATACAATAAAAAAGTAAAAAAAAAAAATGGTACAAAAAGTCAGAATAAATATAGTCTCGATACTTAGAAAACAACATACCAAGTAGAATTTAAAAAAAAGAAAGTAAAGCAACAGTACAACGAAATGAGACAGCAATGGAGTGACAAGAATTAACCAAGAAGACTCCCTCTCAGAAATAAATTTTGAGAATTTTTTTGAAAGGACAGCAAGAGTTTATGGAGTAGAAAAGAGAAACAAGCAGAGCTTGAAAGAAGGAGAATGGGGCATGGGGCTGACCAAACCAGTGCTGTGTAGTCCCTTAAGGGATCCAATAAAACCGATACCAAAGATCCTCAGACAAATTCCACAACTACGTCAAGGTAAAGATTTTGAGAAACCATGTTTTACAGAGCTTATTTCCCATCATAAGAAATAATTAATCATATTTTTTTCTGCATTAACAGAATTATATTCCCCTTGCTGCTATCCTGAATATTATTCTACCAGTGTTTATCGGTTAGTTTTAAATATTAAAGCTATTAATGCTTCTCTGTAGTCAAGAAGTAAGCTCTCATTTGTCATCACCAATGAAGTTATTCCATGATAGTCGTTGTTTCTCTAATAAACAGAGATAGTACATGCAGCATTCAACAAGTACACATTCAGCATCTACCCCATCTTTAAAGACTATGGAAGATACAGAACTCTGTAGTTAAAAGAATAAGAATTAGATATTGGCTTGGTCAAGTAAGCTGCCTGAATACCAACGTAAACTTTAAGAATTAAATGCAACTTTCCTTCCTCTCTTCTTTCCTCCCCCCTTTTCTTACTCTCTCTCTGAATTATTTTGCCCAAGACTATCTGGTGGGAGCGGGCATGGTAGTCATCTGGGTGGGGGACAACAGTGGCCCTGACAGAGTCTTTACATATATGGGAGATTGAACCTTTAAGAAAATATATTGCGAATAAGTACAGCCACATTTCTAAAGACTACTGGAAAAGAAAGTTACAAATATGGAACAGTAAAAAACTAAAATGGCCCTATGATATTGAGCTAGAATTAGAGGTAATGATGATTTTCAATGCATATAGATTATATAAAAATTTAGACAGGAAAGTATCTATGAGTATATGTACCATTACCTAGTTCTGTCCTCTGAGACGGCCTTGGAGAACATACACTGCAAATAAGAAAACACAAATCTAGCATCCAGATTTTGATCTTTAAAAATCAATCTCCACAAAAAGGAACTAAGACTCCTTGGGAAGTGGCTCAGTCCAAATCTGGATTAAGTACTACCAAAACCTGGAATATCCAAAAGTAAAGTGCCCAAAATGTATACCTTGTATCTAATCATCAGGAAACATCAAAGCCACAATGACATTCTTAAATGTCTTGTAGTTTTCAAAAGTGTCAACTTCATGACAAAGACCAAGAAATTGTTCCATTTTAAAGGGAACTAAAGAAGATATGGACAATTAAATGCAATATAGAATCTAAATTTGGATCCTTTAGCTATAAAAAGTATTGTCAGGAAAATTTGCAAAACTTGAACAAGATCTGTAAATTAAATGGTAGTAATTTATCAATCTTAATTTCCTGATTTTGATTACAGTATTATGGTTATATAGACAAATGTTTTTTCAGTAATTATACATGAAAGAATTCCGGATGATAGGGTATTATGTCATCAACTTACACTCAAATGGTTCAGAGGGGAAAAAGTACTTTACATTATTCCTGTAATTCTTCTGTAAATCAGAAAGTATTTTAAAATAAAAATTATATTTAACATTAAGAAAAAGAACTGAATGAGAACATATCCAAAAGAGCCAAGCACAGTGCCTACCACATAGAAGACACAGGAAAGTTACCAATTATTGACTAGCAGATTACCTCATCCTACTCAGTCACAAGATACATTTAATCACATTTTTAAAAGACAGAAACAGATTATCAGGGAAGAAAACAGAAGCGGTTAATATTAACAAAGGCATTCAATTAATATGCCCAACCAATCAACCAAAATGTCTGGAACATGAAAAGGGCATTTTCATTGCGTTTTATAGGAAAATTACTGCCCATTTTTTGCTGAAAATATTGAATAATAGTTAAATAAAATAATAGGACTTGCATATTTTCTTCAATTCATTCACAAAATGTTTACTGACTGCTTTCTATATGCTAAGCTTAATTCAATGTATATAGTTCTTACTCTCAAAGATCAAAATTCTAGAAGAATGTAAAGTGGTCAGCAGTGCCAACCACATTAACATGCCAAATCAGTGTCCTCTGAAAGTGGCTGCTAACCTTCCCATCATCAGGTATTGCCCTCATATATTAGATCATCATGGACTCCTAAGTTTTAAGCACTTCTGGAAAAGATATAAATATTGTAAATAATCACTTTTCTTATTGTAAATTTATATAATCTATGAATCAAACTTGTGATCAATACACAATAACCCTTGTTTTTTATATACATTAGACTTTTCAGAAATGCATCTACTAAAAATCAAATAAATTTGTACAGTTTCAATTTTGTTCTATAAACTAGATAACTTCTAAAGCCCAGTAACTTTGAGTAAAAAATGTTGAGATCATCTATGTTACACTATGATTACTTGCTCCCTGAAAATAGGAGACTTTGGTATTCCAAACAGTTGATGCCTTCTAACATGTCACATTTTTCTTATAGATCTAGAAATAGTAAGAATAATAATTCTCTAAATTCCGTATCTAGAAGGGTGAATTTTTGTTTTTTCATTTTAATAAGTTAGAGTATCTTAGGCTGTCAATTATTATAATGCTGTCAGGCAAAAAAACTTTTTTAATATTCAAAAAGTTAATCACATAAAGCTTGGATTTAATATATCAAAATTTTCAAAATGCTGAAGATAATTTTAAATGAAATATAAATACATAACTTAAATGGCATCATTTTTCTATATTAAAATGCATATGCAAAGTAAGATTTGCACTGTAAAGAAATTCTCTATGATAATATATAAAGATATCATTGGTAGAAAAAGTAACCCTAGCACTAAGATACTTAAGTTTTTGCAAAGATAGGAAATTATATAAACTATTAAGTATTTTTAATAGTTTAATGAAACCCTATATCTAAAAATTAAATACAATATTTTCATCACTCTTCTTTCAGTTTTTCAGAACCTACCGTAGAGATTCAGCCATTCGCCTCAAGTCTTCATTCTGTTGTTTTAATCGTTCAAGCTTTGCCAGAATCTTGGACAGTTCTCGGCTAGAGTGATCAGGGTGGTCATTATCTCGTACCAAATGACCACCTATATAAAACAGCAAGGTCCCCCAGGCAAAGAGAATGAGCATAATCCAACGCCAGGAACCAGTCCATGGCCGCATTTTCAGATTTTCAACTCACTCCCTTGGCTTCCTGGAGCTCAAAGAATTGAAAACATCATAACTCTGTTTCTAGCTAGTGCAAAGGTGGTAAGCTTCGATGTTTCAACATATGATGCTTCAGACAAATAATTTTCTCTGGTAGTTGTGTGGTAAATCTTTCAAAGAGATTCTCCTGATGGTATGAGTAGGAAGCTTTATTGTCCTGTGCTCCGTGGACTCTACATGCTGTGGAAAGAGTAAGAAATGTATTTAAATTATTTAACATATGTAAAATAGCACAATGTGAGATTAGTGGAGTTAAAAGAAATATTGAAGTAGTGACCAGCCAACAGGTTGGCAGATAACCTGTCTAATAAGTAAAAAGGAAAAGCTTTTAGGTCTTTATACTAAAACAACCATGTACATAAGGATCTACCAAAGACCAGATTAATTAAATCTAAGCTTTAAAGTTCTCTAAGTGCTATCATCACTTTTCTTCTTGTGCAACTGCTTACATATGGATAGTAAAAGGTTGACTTTGTGAATAATCTATGAAAAACAAACAAAATGCATTCAATCATATTATTTGGGGCTAATGTTTTCTTATTTCAAATAGAAACACACTTTGTATGAGTGCATTAATGCCTGCAAGTTTTCAACTCCATCACCCTCACTGCTCACCTGCTATTATTACACCACTTCACCCTGCAGGTGATAGGCAAATTGTCCACTTTTGGGAAAAATTCTAAAACTAATATGCACATCAATCAAACAAAGGTTATCACAGTCATTAAGCAGTCAGTAACCACTCCAAAGATCACAAGCCAAGGTTCAAATGATCAGGCTGAACTATTCCTTCTTTAAATTTATTAATGATACAAATAAACTGAAAGAAAATTCTAACAGTTAAAATTTAATGGGAATGAATAACACAATGAATCTGGTGGTGGACAATGTCCATGATTAATTGTACAAATATTATAAAGTTCTTTCATGAACTAGAACAATGTATACAAGATTATTACAAGGAGTTAATAATAGAGGGATATATGGGGGAAAATGTACCTATTACAAACTATGGACTATAGTTATTGAATATTCAATACTCTTTCATCATCAGCAACAAATGTACCATACCAATAATGTGGGTCATTAATGGGGGGGCATAAGAGGTATGAGAGGATTTGGGTTTTTTTATATTCCTTTTCTAGAGTAATAAGAATGGTCTAAAATTGATTATGGGGTTGTATGCACCATGTGTTGTATGCATCACATGTAAACTATATGATGATACCCTGAGTCAGTGATTGTATACTTCAGATGGTTTGTACGGTATGTGAATATCAAAATAAAACTGCATTTTAAAATATTCAAAAAACTTTTAGTTTACTGTGTATTTTAAACTACAAATGCACATGCTTTCTCAGTCTTGATTATAGATTTCATTTGTCACTTCTCTGGATTTTAATTCCCTTTGGAAACAAAACAAACTTTTCCTTAAAGAGAGAATTTGTAAGCAAATATACAATTTTAAAACCATTTGATAATCCCAAACTACAGAAAGACAAGTCATACCTCCAGGCACTGAGTTCTCTGTAAAAGAGAAGAGAGCAAAGACAAGAAATAGTTACTGGATACAAGATTAAATGTGATAGGCACTTTACCATTAGTCTACTATAAAAGACTAGATAGAAAAGTTAGGGAAGAAGCTTTTAAAATTAAAGTACAGAGTTTTCATTTTTGAGAAGAAACTGTCTTCAAATGAGTGCCCTAAAAACACTACTTCATTCCCATTTATTCCCATACCAGTTCCCCAGTGCTACCAGTTTACGCTGACATAGAATGAAAACATGGAATGAGAAAAGCAATAATCCAAATGAAAATTTGGTGTTCTGTCTCTATTGATTTAATAACTATTTTTCACTTACGTCTATCAAGTACATTCTTTTTACTAACTCAACTGTTTATACTGTCTCTTTCTCAAAATCCTGTTCTTCTAATGTCAGATAGCCCTATCTATTCACCAAAACTAAAGAATAATTAAAGTATATTAATCATTTCAGGTAAAAGATTCAGCCATGTGAGATCTACTTTTAATCTTAGGGAGAAAAAATACAGACATTTAGGGCTTCTTGATACCAAAACAAATAAAATGAATCCATTCTGATGGAGGGCCTAAGGGACAGATTTGATTCAGTAAGTCAACAACAAAAAAATAAAAGTAAATATTAACATTTGAGTTAATAATACTGTATATAACAACATGTACATTTAATAAATGCTGTCACACCAAATGCTGAACATACAATATATCCTAGCTAATTTCAAGCTCTGCAAATAAGACTTTAAAGTTACCTAATATTTGCCTTCATAGCAAAAGTAACTTAGAATAACAACTGTGGTAAACAACAAAAACAAAGACAACTTTTTAGAAAGGATAATTTAAATTAAAATAATAAAAATATGTTAACATTTTACTTAGAACTACAACAGCTTATTTATAAATTATCATAAATCTTTAGTTAGCAAAAGATATAAGTTGAACATAAACAGTAGTTTATAGAAACAAAAAATTTGTAATATGCAAAGTACTTTAAATTTGTATAAAATACAATTAAAAACTAAAATACTATATTATGCAGCAATACTGACACTACATGAGTAGTTATAAAAAGCAAAAATTTATTGTAGAAACAAAATATGGCCAGCTATCCTAATCAACAGCATTGTTTTAAGCCTGTTTTTAGAGAAAATTTTTCCTCATACTTTACTTTCGTAATCCAGACTTAAAAACAGGAGCAACAAAACCAATCCAAACCAAAAAACAAGAGTTTCCATGTAATGTTCCTTAACTTGGCTTAAAGGAGCAGCTATAGAAAATTTTTTTCTAACTTCTACCCACAAGGAATACTTGCTTATTTACTTTTCAAGTTTATTGCCTCAATAACAAACCTGCTAAAATGTAAGCTTCATGATTTTTGTCTATTTTTTCACTGATGAAACCAAGCACAGAGAACAGTGCCTAGCACTTAGTAGGCATCAATTAATATATTTTAATAAATGAAGTTATTGAAGGAAGGATGTCATATAAGACATATGCTAGTATAACACACAGAATCACAGTACACCAGCTTCAACTGCATCTATGCCCAATTAAAAGAGCAAATCTGAATGCAAAAGTGTGAAAGTACTATTACAAGGAAAATGCTTCTGAAATAAAATCAATCACAAATTTTACAATTTATTATCTTCAACATATATCTTAAAAGATACCCCCACAATTGATTAAAATAAACTGATCTAAAGACCAGCATTCTTATGGTTACTTTTAACCATGGAAAAATATTTTCTCTTCACTTTTGTCTTATTGTCTTCATCTTCAAGACTTGTTCCGTAAAGACAATGAGATGATTGAAGAAAGTATGTATTGCCTTCAATATGAAAGCCAGGCAATTCATTTGTAAAAGTATTTATTAGTAAAAATATTTCCACATTAACAACACACACCATGAGCTAATTTCTGATGAAATTTATATTGTAACTTTTGTTGTGATTTCTTCTTAGAATGGGTTACTTTCTTTTCAAGTATTTATAAATTTATTCTTCTTTGGGATTTACATAGTGCCCTTCAACAGAATATTAAATGGATTGAAAGATGTCAGACCTCCTTCCACAAATTTCTTTAATTAGTGAAACCACTTTTTTTTTAAGGTTCTAAGGTAGTTAGATGAATCATTTCTTTTGGTATTTACAGAAACTCTCTGGGTTATATTTGTTTACTGTCTTGGAACAATAAACAATATTATATTTAATCTTTCAGAGTTCTTAAATCTGGAAGCTAGAGTGCTATATTAGTAAGATAAGGAGCTTTAACAAAGTTGCTATTAGGCTTAAATGGGGTTTATATATATTATATATATTTTATATGTATATAAAGCATTTACTATAATGCTTGGCAAATAAGAGGTACTCAGTAAACAGTCTTTTTTTAATGCTAACAAAAGGTAGAAATTAAAAGTACAGGTGCTACAATATTGTATGATAGTTGCACAATATTGTAAGTGTAATGAAGAAAGCTGAGTGTGAGTATAGTTGAAAGAGGAAGGCTAGGGTCGCATATGTCACCAGAAGGAAAGCTAGAGGACTAGTTATATAGTCCTGGGACTATACAACTTAGTGAAATGTTGATGATAATGGATGGTTAATTAATTGTACAAATATAAGAAAGTTTTTACATAAACTAGAACAAATGTATATTGCTATTACAAAGTGTTAATATAAAGAGTGGTTTATGGGGAAAATACAATTACTGCAAACTAAGGTCTACAGTTAAATAGTAACATTGTAATAGTCTTTCATTAATTGTAACAAAGGCACTCAAAATACCAAAATTAATGTCAATAAATAGGGAGAGATAAGAGAGCGGTATGGGTTTGCTGTCCCCACCTTACGGTCCCCGGAAGAAATGGGAATGTTCTCATATAGATTGTGGTGGTGAATGCATAAATATGTGATTATACCAGGAGCCACTGACTGTGCATTTAGGGTGGATTATATGGTGTGTGACCAAAACTGTTTAAAGAAAAAAAAAAGTATAGGTATTAAAATCAGCAGCGTCTAGACTGGAGTCTTGGTTCTGCTACATCATAGCTATGTAACCTTACTGTGCCTCAATTTCTTTATCTGTAAAATGGAGATAATACATAGTATCTCTCCCTGAAAATTCTGGGGGAGGCTTAAATAATCTATAGGAAGCACTCAGCAGTAAATGTTAATACTATTACATTATTTTACAGAGTCAATTATAATTATTTATATAATTTATATACTGCATGTAGGTAGCTTCTAAAATGGCTGCCAATGATTCCCGTTTCCTATTTCATGCCCTTATTTAATCTACTGCTCTTGAGTGTGGGGTGAACCTAGTGAGTTGATTCTAAAATAGAACACAGGAAAAGTGACAAGATCTCACTTCCAAAATTAGGTTATGAAAGACTGGGACTTCTGTCTTGCTCATACTGTCTGGCTCTTCTCACTTGCCCACTGTGAAGAGATACCAGCCACCATACTATAAGCTACCCTAGAAGAAGTCCATGTGTACAGGAACTAAATTCTGCCAAGAACCATGTGAGTAGGCTTGGAAACAGATCCTTCCCAAGTCAAGTCTTGGTCCATATTTTGATTGCAATCTTTCATGAGACTCTGAACCTGAGGATCCATCTGAGCCAGAGGATCAGCTAAGCCTTGAGAACTCAGCTAAGCCGTGCGTAGATAATAAATGCTGTTTTTAAGCACTCTTTTTAGGGAAGTTTGTATCAGAGCAATAGATATTAAACCACATGATGAACTACCCTATAGGCTGAGTATCTGGATTTCTGTTTCTGTGTCCCCAACAACTTTTCTGTCCCCAACAACTTGTAAAAAGTCTGGGCCACAGAGTAGGCATGTACAGATTCAGGACAGAACTGAATCTTAATCACATTTTCTTATATATTCTGCTAAATTCTCTTACAGACACCATAAAAATAAAGCTCAATTTATAGCAAATAAGAGACTCAAGTAGATAAAAAATTACAATTCTTCTTATTAAACTATACCAAAAGCCCTAAAAGCACTTTTATTAATGTTTGATAAAGAGAGGTCCACTTCCAACCAGGACAGAATAACTGGTACTAGATTAGGTCTCACATAAGCATCCAGAAAATGTTTTAAAACATACTTAGAAAAACTGGTTTCAGATATTGGGCAATGGATAAGACTGTGATGCCTGAGGGAAGGCAAACAAAGACTAAACCCATGATCACTCTGGCTTTCTGCCTAGAGTCATTACTGAATACCAGAACAGAAAAGGATTCCCAAGAAGAGTACAGTAGTCTTACTGAAGTGAGAAGAAAGACCAAACTTCAGGGTATTAAAAGTAGCTAGAATTTGCAGACCAGTGTATCAATATTGTTCTGTATCTGCGCTATTCATAATGGTAACCACTAGATACAAGTGAATATTCATCAACTGAAATGTGGCTAATGTGACTGAGGGAATAGATTTTTAATTTTAATTCATTTTAATTTAAATAGTTGCATGTGGCTAGTGGCCTTTGACATAGTGAGCACAGCTCTATGGTTTACAATACATCTTTAAGTTGTCAGTGTACCTCCAAATAATATTATATCACATCATATACAGTGAGAACCTTACTACAACGTGACGTATGTTAGAAACTCATGATACTTTGCTGCCATTTTTGAGTTAGCGAGTTTTGTGTTTTAGCAAGATTAAATTAAGGGAAAATGTCTCTATTTTGTCTAGATTTTACTATTTTTGGTGGTATTACTTTCTTTGTGTAGATGCAAATTTCCATCTGGTATCATGTTCCACCCTCTTGAAGGACTTCACTTCACATTTTGTAGTATAGTTTGGCTGGCACAAAGTATTTTCAGCTTTTCTTTTTCTGGAAAAGCATTTGCCTTCATTTTGAAAGATATTTTACTGGTATAGAATTCTGAGTTGACCATTTTTCCTCCAGTATTTTAAAGATGCTGCACCACTGTTTTCTGGATGGCATTCCTGGTAAGAAGTATATTCTCATTCTTTGTTTCTCTGTATGTAAAATTTCTCTTTTTTTTTTTTCAAACTATCTTCAACGTTTTCTTTTTTTATTTTTCAGTAGTACTGCGTACATTTTAAAGTTATCATGTTAGCAAATCACTGCATTTCTTAGGTCTATGGTTTATTTTAATTTTAGTTCACTCATTTTTGAAAATTTTCAGCTAATACCTTTTGAAATATATTTTATACTCTGTTCTCCGTCTTCTCTCCTTGGAGTTTTACTTTCGGATACTATCTATTAACTTCTCTCAAAGTTTACTGACTCTTTTACAGCCATATCTTGTCTTACTAGCCTGTTGAAGGACTTCACCTCCCTTGATTTTTCATTTTTATGTTTGTTTAGCAATTCCTCTCTGTCTAATCCTTCATGTCTTCATGCACATTGTCCACTTTTAACATTAGAGCCTTCAATACAGCAGTCATAATTCTAAGTTTTCTGTCTGATGATTCTAACATCTGGTTCATTTATAGGTCTGGTTCTGTTTTTGTTTTATCTGTTGTTGCATACACAGCTGAATATTTGACCAAAGATTTAATGGATCCCCTGTGCAAATTTCTTAAGTACCAATATTGGAGATAAAATGGAATAAAAAATGAAAGAGTAATTCATAATACAAAACTGAAATAGATGAGCATGGGATACATGATGTAGAAAATGACTGGTATAGAATTTCTGAGGAGAGAGTTCAGTACCTTGAGAAGTCCAGGAAAAGTTTAACAGCTATAGTTGGAAAGGAAGCACATTTCAGGTAGGAAAAACTGAAAAGGTAAATGTTTTTTTCCTTTAGGGTGGTCACTTTTAAAGCATAGTCTGCTGTGCTACCAGTAAGCTGTTCAACTTTTTAATACAGTTACTATACTCAGTGCATTTATATTTTATAAATTGAATTTGTGAGCAGGTTTCTCATTAAAATTTACAATGGGACATACCTGGAAGATCTCTACCACATGTTTTACCTAATTCTACACAACACCAAGATTCATTCACTCAACCATTCAAAAAATTGAATGCCTATTATATAAAAGGCACTGTCCTAGGCTATGGGGATAGAGCAGTGTAGAAGACTGCACTCAAGAAATAATATTCTGATGGATTCTAATTGCAAAAAGATGTAATATGCCATTAAAACAAACATATAAATGACACATACAAAAAAGCTTTTTCTTGCAAAAGCTACAAAAATGAGTGGCACAAAATTGAATATGAACTATACCACCTAAATACACAAAATAGGAATAGTTCAATAATTCCATTTAAAACAACAGAATACAGTACCACTTATAACACTGCAAATCTTGTTGACTATTCTCACATATAATAAGGAAATGATCTATACCCACCCCATCTGACATCTTTGTGAAAACAATTTTGCCAAGAGTCGCATTCAAGTAGCTTTATATTTTACGCTAAGGCCAGAAAATGAGTATGTGACAAACTGCTGTAGAACACCAAACGACTTAAAAGCTTGGCCTGTTCTGCTATGAACCCTGCTGTTCACATGTTCATAGAAAGGTTTCTTCTAAACTCAAAAATAATTCTGCACTTAGTTAACTGATACAAATATGTATAGTCTATGCAAAGGGCAACACAGCATTATATTTCAAAAATTTACATGCTGTTTTGGTTTGCTAAAGCTGCTGGAATACAATATACCAATATACCAGAAATGAGCCGGCTTTCTCAATGGGAATTTATTAGGTTAAAAATTTACAGTTCTAAGGCCATGAAAATGTCCAAATTAAGGCATCAAGAGGAAGACACCTTCTTGGAGGAAAGGCTGCTAGCATTCAGGGTTCCTCTGCCACATTGGAAGGCACATGGCAACATCTGCTGGTCCCTCTCTTCTGGTTCTAGTGGCAACGGCAATCTCTAAAATGTCTCTAGGCATTTCTTTCTCTCTTAGCTTCTCCTGGCCCATTTTCTTCTAAGTTCTCTCTCTCCATGAGCTTTCTTAAAGGACTCCAGTAAAGGATTAAGACCCACCTTGAGGGAGCTGGGTCACATTTTAGTTGAAACAACCTAATTAAAAGGTCCCACCCATAATAGGCCTAACCCCACAAGAATGGATTAAAAGAACATAGTATTTTCTGGGGTACATGACAGTTTCAAACCAACACACATGCACATACCCTCTGATAGGAAATTCCACTAGCAGGAATACATAATAAATTTCATATTAACAAGTAAACAAAATGCATTTATAAGGCTGTTCATTTTAACATTATTTGAAATAGCTCCAAATTAGAAACAAATTGCCCAGCAACAGAACAAAGACTAAATAAATGATGAAATACTTTGCCAAATATACTTGGTTTTTTTTAACTATGATACTAACAATCCAGAAAATATGACCCATAACCAAGTAAAAATCATTAAAACAGAGCCAGAAGACAGAGAAGATGACAACAAAGACAAGGACACTAAAACAACTATAAAAATGTGTGCTGGGAGAAAAAATATGGAACTATTAAACTTTATCACTGGGGAAACCCCTGATACTGTGACAAACATTGGGGACACGCAAATCAATAGGCCAACCCTTTGATCTTGAGGCTTGCTCTTATGAAGCTTTTGTATCTAGCAGAGAAGCTTAGCCTACCTATAGGTATGCCTAAGACTTAACTTCTGGAGGACCGCTTTTGTTGCTCAGATGTGGCTTCACTCTCTCTAAGCCCAACTCTGCAAGTGAAATCATTGCCCTCCACACTACATGGTACATGACATCCAGGGGTGAAAGTCTCTGGTGGTGTGGGAGATGACTCCCAAGGATGAGTCCAGCCTGGCACCATGGGATCAACAATGCCATCCTGACCAAAAGGGGGTGAAGAAGTGTAACAAGTAAGGTATCAGTGGCTGGGAGAGTTCAAACAGAGTTAAGAGGCTTACTCTGGAGGTCACTCTTACACAAGCTTCATTTAGACATTGCTACCTATCAAAACTAGCCAAACCCCAACCAAAACCATTCCAGCCAATCCTAAAGAACATTTAGGGCAATATATAAGATTCTACAAAGCTTCCATGCACTAGGATAACTTTCCAGAAACTTACAACCTCCAGATGGGTCCCTGGACCAGATAAGTCCTAAAATTTAGAAGGCCCAACCTCTCAAGAACATCATCTAGTTTCATCTCCCTACCCCCATTATTGACAGCCCCTTCCAATATGAGAAAGTTAGAATGGGCAAAGGCCAAATACTCCTAAAGAGTGGGATAGAAAGATCAAAGGTGATGTTGGAGTCCTATAGAGAAGGAAGGATTTAACAAATGAGTAGAATTGCTGAATCATTATATTGATATTTCTTTTGGTCTCCAGTATCGTAGAGAGCTAAGGGTAAAAACCTAAAATTGTGGAACTGTAATCTATACCAAACTGAAATATGTTCTATAACTTATAGTTGCACTGTCCACTGACATTTATTGCTTTTTTGTACATATATTATTTTTCACAAAAAAGTCGATTGCGATGATAAAAAAAAATATTTATCCTTAGCCTCCAATGTTCTGGAGCAGCTAGAAGGAAAAACATGAGAGGATGGCATGGCAGCCCACTGTAGCTAATTGTTGAAGAATGCTTTGAAAACTACTGCCTTTTTCTTTCTTTGCTTTGTATATATGTTTTATTATACAATACAATAAAAAAAAATGTGCACTAAGATTTTTTAAAAAATGGACATTATAAAACGAAAACTATAACCAAAAAATCCAACTTCTAGAATAAGAGCATACAATATTTCTAAAAAACCAATAATCTGGAAAGGCTTAAGAGCAGATTACACACTGCAAAGGAAAAGTTAAGTGAACTTGAAGACAGAGTAATAGAAATTATCCAAAGTGAACCCAGAGGAAAAAATACCTGCAGGAGGGGAAAGAAAGGGAAATGAGTCTCAGTGACCTCAGAGACAATACCAAGTAGACTACTATAAATGTAACTGGAATCAAAGAAAGGGGGAAAAGAGAGGAGAAGGATGTAGAAAATATTAGAGAAATATATAAGCCAATAAATAATAACAGCACACAGAAAACTCCAAGCAGGATAAATACAAGGAAAACTATGCCAAGTCACATAATAATCAAATTTCTAAAAAGCAGTGATAAAAAGAAAATCCTAATAACAGCCAAAACATTATGAATGTAATTAATGCCACTAAATCATATATGTGAATGTTGTTAAAGGGAGAAATTTTAAGCTATAATATATATTTTACTAAAAAAAATTTTTAAAAAACTGTAGGACTATACAACATGACAGTAAACCCTAATGTAAACTATAAACTATGGTTACTAGTATAATAATAATATTGTTTCATCAATTCTAACAAAGGTACCACACCAATGCAAGGTGTTCAATAATAGAGAAAACAGTAGGGGGACGGGGGTAAATAAGAACTCTATTTTGTGCATGATTTTTCTGTAAACCTACAACGTCCCTTAAAAAAAAAAAAAAAAAGGAACCCCAGTTGACAGCATTTATCTTCAGATACTGTGATGTTTTAGCTTTCAGCGTATCAGCTTATAGTTACTATAATTATGAATGGAAAACAGTTCAGGTGATAAAAGGAAAATGAAAATCATCCATCATTATTATCAAAAAAACAATTTACATCTTCCACTACAGGGCCAGTTGGAAAACTACAGACATTTTCCCAGTGTACTGTTCAACATGAAAAAGGACTTGTCAGAACAAAACTTATTAACAAAACTGAAGTAAAATCATTGAAAATTCGCTTAATCATGGGCATATAATGTATTCCCAATATATTTTTAGATACAAATAAAACTTTAATTTTTTTTGGGGGGGGAGACAATCACAGGAAAAAAAGATAATACAAACATGGTAACAAAGATAAAAATTTCAGAAGGCTTTTTATCACTTTTGAAAGTGCTGAAATAGGAAAAATGGCAAAACTACTCCTTATCAATGAAAATGACTCCAAAATTAAAAGCAGGTGTCTGAATATAAGATCTGAATTATACATCAAGGGTATGATATTATTTGATAGTTTCATAAAACAGGTCAAAAATTCTCATTGTAAACTTTTTTTTAATTTTTTATTAATTAAAAAAAATTACAAGAAACACAAACATTCCCAACACATACACTCAGCAATTCACAATATCATCACATAGTTGCATATTCCTCATCATGATCATTTCCCAGAACATTAGCATCAATTCAGAAAAAGAAATAAAAAGACAACAGAAAAATATAACAAACAGAGAAAAAAAATTTTACATGCCATACCCCTTACTGATCCCTTTCATTGATCACTAGCATTTCAAACTAAATCTATTTTAACATTTGTTCCCCCTATTATTTATTTTTATTCCATATGTTCCTCTCATCTGTTGACAAGGTAGATAAAAGGAGCATCAGACACAACGTTTTCACAATCACACAGTCACATTGTGAAAGCTAATTCATTATACAATCATCTTCAAGCAACATGGCTACTGGAACACAGCTCTACATTTTCAGGCAGTTCCCCTCAGCCTCTCCATTACATCTTGGATAACAAGGTGATATCTATTAAATGCATAAGAATAACCTCCAGGATAACCTCTCGACTCTGTTTGGAATCTCTCAGCCATTGACACTTAGTCTCATTTCACTCTTCCCCCTTTTGGTCGAGAAAATTTTCTCAATCCCTTGATACTGGGTCTCAGCTCATTCTGGGATTTCTGTTCCATGTTGCCAGGAAGGTCCACAACCCTGGGAGTTATGTCCCACGTAGACAGGGGGAGGGTGGTGAGTCTGCTTGCTGTGTTGGCTGGAGAGAGAGGCCACATCTGAGCAACAAAAGAGGTTCTCTTGGGGGTGGCTCTTAGGCTTAATTTTAAGTAGGCTTGACTATCCCCTGTGGGGTTAAGTTTCATATGAACAAACCCCAAGACTGGGGGCTCAGCCTATAGCTTTGGTTGTCCACACTGCTTGTGAGAATATCAAGAATTCAACTTGGGGAAGTTGAGTTTTCCCCCATTCTCACCATTCCCCAAAGAGGACTTTGCAAATACTTTTCCACTCACTGATCAAATCACTCTGGGATTCACCTGGACAAACCAAGAAAATCTCATGTCCTATACAAAGTTCCATGTACTTAAGGTGTTCAATCAACTATCTACATAAGTTATATTAGGAGATGCACTAGTCAAAGTATAGATTTATACCAAATAAACATTTTTTGCTTTAGTCTCAAACATTAGTTGAAATTTTAAAATATTTAGTACCATCTATTTCAGCACACTGCAGTAATGACATTCTTTTGTTCTTCCTCATGCAAAAACATTTTTTAAATGTGTACATTTTGTCACTATCATTATACACTCTAGGCATTCCTAGATTACACCATCTCAATCTTTATCGTCTATCTTTCTTTGTGAAAAAGAAAAAAGAAAAAAAGCCCTCCTCCCTCTGTCATTCTCATATGCAGCTTCATTCAGTGGTTTAACATAATTGTATTACAGTTAGGTAATATTGTGCTGTCCATTTCTGAGTTTTTACATTCAGTCCTGGTGTACAATCTGTATCCCTTCAGCTCCAATTACCCAATATCTTACCCTATTTCTATCTCCTGATGGTCTCTGTTACCAACGAACTATTCCAAGTTTATTCACTAATGTCAGTTCGTATCAATGAGACCATACAGTATTTGTCCTTTTGTTTCTGGCTAATCACACTCAGCATAATTTCCTTAAGGTCCATTCATGTTGTTACATATTTCATAACTTTATTTTGTCTTACAGCTGCATAATATTCCATCTTATGTAAATGTCAGTTTGTTTAGCCAACTGTCTGTTGATGGACATTTTGGCTGTTTCCATCTCTTGGTAATTGTTAATAATGCTGCTATAAACACTGGTATGTAAATGTCTGTTTGTGTCCTTGACCTCATGTCCTTTAGTAGAGACAGCATACAGATGGGTCCTGTTTTTTAATCCATTCTGCCAGACTATGTCTTTTGATTGGAGAGTTTAATCCATTACATTCAGTGTTATTACTGCATGGGTAGTACTTTCTTCTACTATTTTGCCTTCTGGATTTTATATGTCATATCTAATTTTCCTTCTTA